>PVJO010000351.1:0-256574 GCA_004026905.1 Hystrix cristata
TTTCCCCTGTTGCCTTTCTGCTTTTCCCCTTCTTTCTTTCTAGTACTCTTCTCCTCTGCCCACCATCCTCCTTTTATATAATATCTATTACACCTCTTTGTCCTTATTTACAGTTATGGTTTCTCATATCAGAGAAATAATTCGATGTGTACTCATGAGTGTCTGATTTATTTCACTTAAAAGTATGTTCTCAAGGAACATCCATTTATATACGAATGACAATCATGAATTTCATAGCAGATTTCAAAGTGATTAATTCAATAAAAACTAGGTTATGTTTTGGAACGTTCTCTGAGTATCAGGAGCATACTCAGAGAGGCACCTTGTATGGTTTCTGTCTGGAGTCCCAAGTAGGAGGCAGGATATGGTACTCCGCTTTTGGGCACCACCCATCGAACTATATGGAATTTTTAAGAAATGCATCTTCAGCCCCTAGCATGAGAAGAAGCAAGGGCACTGCTGACCAGTTTCTTTCTTTCTTTCTTTCTTTCTTTCTTTCTTTCTTTCTTTCTTTCTTTCTTTCTTTCTTTCTTTCCTTCTTTCTTTCTCTGTGTGTGTGTGTGTGTGTGTGTGTGTGTGTGTGCGCGCACGCACACACACTTGGGATTGAACTCAGGGCCTTGCGCTTGCTAGGCAAGCAGTCTACCACTGAGTTAAATTGCCAAGTCTGGTGACTAATTTCTTAAACCTCTTTCTCTTTCCTTTTCTCTTTCTCTCAGGACACAGAGAACTTCCTGTACCAGGGGAGTAAACGCATTTCTCTCCTATTTCCTCTTTCCTTGTGTATAAGCTTTGATTCTGTCTATTCATAAACTTTATGGCTCACAAGAGGGTAGAAGGGGAGCACCACTTATAGGGAAATAAAAAATAAATAGAGTTATTATTTTCAAAATATTACCTGCATCTACCTGTTTTCACAATGATATTTTTGCTTTAGCAGTAATGGAAACCTTTTCCAAACACAATGTCAGAGAGGTGGTGTCTGTGTAATGACAAGAATACCACAAAATTTGGCACAAAGATAAGCCAGGGAGGAATTTATGTAGGGGACATCTTCTGTCTTACATCTTTTCTTTCTTCATCTCTCCCTCCTCTCCCTGCCCCTGCTAGACATTAAGATACAGAGATGTACAGTGGCAACAAGAATGTTGGAACCTGACTTTGAGTCCCAGAGTCTTTACTTGGTAACTGTATGATACACAGAAAATGCAGTGCATTTCCTTCGGAGCTCAGTTCCCCCTTCCATAGTATGGGGACTTAAAAGCCTTTCCTCATGGCAGTGTGGGGACAATGGGATAAAAAAAATGAATATAAGCAGATGCCCAGTTCAATACCTGGCCTGTTGTAGATGCTCAGCAAGTGGTAGTATTAGTATACCTTCGGTTGATAGATTTTTCTATTCAAAGTATAACACATAAAATCTCAACCCTTCTCATCCCATTATGTTCCCTCCAAGTTGCAGGTGTTACCAGTTTATGTTATCAGCTTTACTCTTTTAACAACTCAGCCTTTCTCTGTAAAGTCTTCCCAGCAGATCTGTACTCAAATATTTCCCAGGGCTGGGGCAGGTAGGTGGGAACAGGCAGTTTCTCACCACCTGCCTGTGATGTGGATGTTATTCTGTCTGCATCATCTCTTTATGCAATGTTTCAGATCCAAATAGCTTAGAAGGCACTTTACAAACTTCACTGATTCTACAAAGCTTGTGGCAGAAAGTACCAGGCCCACCTCTAAGATGGCACCCGGCCCCCTAGGGTATGAAGAAGAGACTGCAAAACTAGACACAGTAGTTCTTCTGAGCAATTTGAAAGATGAGTAAAGAGAAATGCTCTGATTTAACCTCAGGGCATCAGGGAGCTGGACTCAGGAGAAAATGACCCTAGTTGGAAGTGTAATAAGAAAAGAGATGCCCGGCTTTCATAAGCACAGATAGCTGAGAAATTAGATTTGCAATACACCTAGAGATGTAACTTTTTTTTCCTTCACGCCAGCATGATGCTCGGAAAATAACAGATCAGGGCTTCTCACAGTGTGGTTGGAGAGAGCTACAGCCAGAGTCATTTGAGGGATTTTTAAATATGCAGATTCTTGCCATCTAGGCTAAGGTCTGGGAAACTACATTATAAAGCCATTTCAGGTGGCCGTTATGCCCTAAAAGATTTTGTTCTGTATTCAGTTTCCATCTCCTTCTATTGTTCTCTGGAAAATAGAGAGGAAACAGGGGAGGAACCAAATGAACCTGAAGGGCCCGAGAAACAACGCTGAATTACTGAGCTCATTGTGAGCCACAGAAATAGAGAAAACTTCTTCCTCCCTCTCGTCTCCTTGCCTTCAGGACAAAGGAAACATTGAAGAATACAGTCTTCTTCCTTCTCACAAATTAGGCGGTTTCCACGGATCTCCACCACAGATTTCTCTGTCAGTCTTTTTCCATACCCGTCTTTTCAAATTTCTTAACTCTTATGTTTTTCAAGTCACATATTGCCTGGAACTGATGGAAGCTATGAATCATCTTGCTATAGTTTGTGTTCTCCAAAAGTTCATGTGTTGAATTTTCAATTCCTCAACATAGCAGTGTTGGCAAGTGGGGTCCAGTGGGAAGGAAGTGTTTGGGTCATGGAAGTAGAGTCCTCATGAATGGATCAGTGCCTGCTATGGTGCGGATGTAATTTGTCCTCCAATATTGATGTATTGGAAGCTTGCTCCCCAATGAGGTAATGTGAGTGGTGTGGAACCTTTAAGAGGCCCAGCGGGAGATCCTTAGGTCACTTTGGCTATGGCTCTCTGAAGGGATTAAAGTATTTCTCATGGAACCCTGGTTAGTTCTCCCAAGAGCAAACCGTTATGAAAGCAAGTCTGACCCCTGAATCAATCTCTCTCTCTCTCTCTCGCTCTCGCTCTCGCTCTCGCGCTCTCACGCTCTCTCTCTCTCTTTGGATTCCTAACTGGCCAAATAAGTTCTTCCTTTCTCATGTGCTCCCACTTTTATGATGCATGCATGTTAATCCATCACCTCATGTCGGAACATTGGAATGTGAGGGTACCTAACACTGTTTTTATTAACAGACTTTGAGACATCAGCAAAAAAAAAAATTAAAATAAGATGGATAGAATATCACTTTAAACCCTGGAAGTCAATATGCTTTGATTTCTAGTTACCTTGGAAACTACTTCCTAATTTCTAGTCATGAGAAATTTAAGTGAAACCATGATTTGCTAAGCAGCTAAGGTTCTCTTGTTAATTGCCTAAGTCAAATGGAAATGAAACGGTGCCCAGAAAACATCAGAACTCACGCTCCTGTGAGTCCCATGAAAATGACTGCATCCACTGAAATCATAACTGTGTACTGTTTAAAAAGCAGCCTTTATTTTCAATTCCAAGGAATAATAAGGAATGGAGAAGAAAAAAATAATTTTTCAAAATGTATACAGGTAGTTTACAGATTCTGGATATGTTGTATTTTGCAGCTTTATCTGCAAGCTTTTTAAAATTTAGAACGTACTTTCTAACAAAATTATGCCCAAAAAGTGGTTAATTATTTTTCAGATTAATACCCAAAACAATGCAGCTTGGTTGTGTTTATTTTGGTGCAAGAAATATGTGTTGTGCCACAATTTTGTACCAGGTACCAAGCTAAACATCAGGGTCGCAACGGTTGCTGTTGATACCGCCACCTAGTGTTAAATTCAGCCCACCCCGGCACCCTCTGCTGCCACTTCCATCACAAAGCACTAAATCCCCCACCTCTCTGCCTCAGAATTCTCTCCAGAGCAATCAAAGCTCCCCTAGCCACTGAGTAGTAGACAGGTACCTGAAGCTACCAGGAGGTTCTTTTTCATAATTTTATTTTTATTACTACGTGTTTGTAGTACACAATGACTACATTCATGGTGGGGAGTCGGTACATATGCATAACACATCTTAATTCTTTTATACCCCCTTCCCCTCCCCTCTCTCCTTCCTCCCTCCACCTCTTGGCCCCCTTTCCATTTGCAAAAAGATCTATCTCCCTGTTTCATGTGACTGTATCTTTTATTTTGATCTTTAGTTTATGTATATTTAAACCTCTCTCATAAGAAAAATCATGCGATATTTAAGCTTGTGTGTCTGATTTATTTCACTTAACATTATGGTCTCAAGGTACATCCATTCTCCTACAAATGACTCAAATTTATCTTTCTGTATGGCAGAGTAGTACTCCATTGTGTGTAAATATCACATTTTCTTTATCTAGTCGTCTGTTGATGGACATATAGGCTGTTTCCAAGATTTAACTGTTATGTGTTGTGCTGCTATAAACACAGGTATGCATGGATCACTGGGGTAACCCTTATCGAGTGAAGGAAGGGAGTTGGGAGTTAAGTGTTTCAGCCTTGCATTCCTTGGCAGGGCCAATTCTGAGGTGTTTTCATACATCATTAAGACAATTCCCAGCAGGACAGTTGACCTCAAGCAGCAACACATTCATGAATTCCCTTTTTGGCTTTCCTTCTCCCTGTCTCATTTTCCTCATCTGGTGTGGTGGACTTAATGTGGTCAACTTGAGCCAGAACGCCCAGCCGGACTGAGCTGGGGTGATGCTGGGCATGCGAGATCCACCTGAGGGTTGTTGCTGCTGCAACATAAGGCAGAGTGGGAGCCGTAGCTAGTTGGCGGGCTGTTTCCCAGGAGAAGCTCTGCTGCGGCTGGTTCTTCCAAAAGGAACTCGGCTGTCCTCATCAAGGAAGGAGCTCATGGCCTTGCTGTCGTCGAGGATGGCTGCTGTTGCTTCGGGGGAGCTCTGGTTGTCATCTCTGCTGTGAGCAGAGTATCCTGGTTCCGGTGAAGATTTCTTCAGCCATCCTCTGCAGACACGGACGTACATGGGACAGTGCTGTGGGCTCCCGGCCCTTGATTGGATCTTTCGGGTCTCCAGTGCCTAGACGGACATTCGGCACTTCCTGCATTTGGCTTGTGGGTGAATATGGTAACCTATAAATGTCTTGTATTAAATCTGCTTTCTTACAAGCCATTGACTCCAGAAAACCTAGCTAACACACCTGTCATGTGCTGTTCCTGGCATCACTTATCTGTGACCAAGTCTTTGTCTTAGTGTCTCATTTGGGTGAACAGAAAATGAGATTTTTCAAAGCTGAATAAGATACGGTTCCTGCCCTCAGGACAGTCCAGTCTGTTTGGGTTTGCAGTCACATGAGCACAATGTCAAGTTTGAAGTTGGTGCAGAATTCAAAGAAAAGACAGGAGACAGGCAGCAATCTCAAGGGATGCTTCGGGGAGAAATAGCACTGAATTGACTTTTGGAGAATGGATTAGAGTTAGGCAGTTCAGGAAGAGGGAAGAATGTCCAGAAAGGAAACAGTTTAAGAACACACCCACATGGCAAATGGAAGCAAATAGCACAAGTTGTTTAGTTTTGCTCCCTTCACAGAGCATAATGTGTGGAAACAAAGAGTGTCAGGGAATCAGGCCAGATGTGAGGGTGGAGGGAGAGGATAGTGGTCATGGGGAACTTTGTGTGCCTGCTCCAGCCTAAATCTTGCGAAGTTTCCTTAACTCTTCTGCCTGTCACATCTCCCACTCAAACTATTAGCAAATCTTGCTGGTTTTACTTTCAAGATACGTCTTAATTCCAACCAAGTCTCACTTCTTAGCATGATCACTCCAATCCAACATCATCTCTTTACACTGCTGGAATAAATATCAAACTGTTTTCCTTGTTTCTTCCCTTATAATCCTTTAGTGCATTGATCAATTCACATTAATTTCCTGCTTTAAATCTTCCAAGGGATTCTACTGCATTCAAATAAAATCTATAGCCCTGTGTGTTCTGGCACCCAGCCACTCTTCTCACCTTACTTCCTCCCACCCTCCTCCTCTTACTCTGGTCAAGCCACGCTGGCCTCCTAGCCACTCCTTGAATGTTTCAATAGCACCATATAGCCAGCGGCTGGCTACTTACTGGGCACAGAAAATTTCCTTATCATCACAAAAAGTTTTCTTAGGTAATGCTGCACTAAACAGACTGCTTTTCAGGCAAGGCCACGGTATTTTCATTTTTATATGACTGGTACCAAATGCAATGCCTGACACCCACCAAATGCTCAATCAATACCTTGTGGATTGACATACTAATGAGTAAATAAACTGATCGATCTTAGTGGAAGAGGCAAGGATTTTCAATCTGACAGACCTGGATTTGAACTGTGGGTCCATCTTACTTGTTTTATGATACTGGAAAAAGCATGTCATCTCCCTGAACATCATTTTGCTTATGTGTGAATGAAAGTAATAAAACAATCTGAGGACCAAATGAGACACAGCATGTAGAGTAGCAGACAGAATGCCTTGCGCAGGGGTATCCAGTAATGCTAGTATCACTGTAATCCTCTTGAAGGAATAAATGCCTGCCAGATCAGAATGCCATTCAAACACAGAAGAGCCCTGTTGTCTCTCTAAACCAATGTTTCTCAGCATGGGGTGATTTTGCAATCTCTGGAAACATTTTGAGATGTCACAACTGGTGGCGAAGTTGTTGCCGCCAGCATCGAGTAGACTGAGGCTAGAGATGCTGCTCAACTTCCTGGAATACACAAGACGCCCCCAGAATAAGAAAAAAAAATCATCCAGCCCAAATTCAATATTGCCAATGTTGACAAAACTTGCTGTGTAAAAACAGGACAAACAACTCGGTGGTACGCTCCTTCCTTCTGCCTGACTCCACCCACTCCCTGGCTCCTCTCCCCTTCTGGCATCTTCAGAATCATGGAATCTTAGCGTTGAAAGAGACTATTTCAGATAAGGTTCCAGTGTCAATCATTTAGGAAGTGGAGCAAACAATAGAGAGGTGATGCAGGAGGAAATGGGCAGGAGGGCAGGGAGCAGGAAGAAGACAATAACAGAAAGTAAAACCGTGGTAGGCAACCAGGAGCCAGCAAGGACATGCCTCAGACTCATCCCACTGGGCACAAGGGACTGCAGGTGTTGATCTCTGAACTTGTGGCGATCATTAATTGAGGGCTGCTCCGGGAATGTGGATTCCACATGAGTAGTAAAGTAGGATTGAGAGCCTGGAGAGAGCCCTCAAGCAAAAAAACGTAGGTTCTGGGAGTTGGAAGCCAGGCCAACATGTCCTAAGGTGCTAAGAGTTGAGTTATGTAGAGCAGCAACACTATCTGCTACACAGCTTTGTCTCCGTGGCTTTGCTCATGAGCGTGGGCTCTGGAGCATAAATGCCTGGACGCAAATTCTGGGTCCATCACTGACTCGCTATGCCACCTTGAACGGGTTACTATTCTAACTGCAGCTTCACCCAGTGCAGAATAGAAATGAGATGGGGCTGACATCATAGGGTCGCTGTGAGAATTAAATAGGGAAATACCAATGAATCATGTAAAGTGTCTTGCTTGGACAGCCTCAGCCATTAAGGTGATGGAAGGCATAATAATAGCTAACCATGGTAGAGAATTTACTTCCCATCAGGCATTCTTTTAAGTATGCAGCATGCTCTTACTCACTTAATCTTTCCCAAGACTGAGGTAGAAGTCACACCATCTCTGTTTCACAGGTAAACGCACATGGTACTAGGAGGTCAGCAAGATAAAGGTGTATTGTCTGAGATGAGATACGAAGGTTGGAAGCCATCGTTACAGAAGAGAAAAAGACATTCAGGAGTAGGAAGTGTGTTGTGTTCATGTACGCTAAATCGGAGTCCTCTTTAAAGGCTTTCCTTCTTTCTGTTGTGACAAAGTCGGGCGCTGTGAAATATGACCAAATATTTCCCAATGATCCAAGTGCCAGGTACAATCATTCACTTGAATTGCATGGTGACGTTTTCCCCAAACCCTGTGCTCTCCAAAGCAAGCAGCGGGTGGCAGCTCAACCCTAAGGAATGTGGTCTTTTTTCACCATAGCCTGCAATTGTTTCATTTTCAGGCTTTCGAAATGAAGCTGTCGGGCTTCAAAATTGGGCAGCGTTGTCAGCAGGGAGACTCCTGGAAGCAGAGGAGTATTTATGGTAATAAAAAACTTGAGCTCTGGCACAAGACATATTAGAGCTTGTCCGGATTTCCTGTCAGCCCTCTGAATTCACGGCCTTAAAAGGCAATAAATTGTTGGAGGAATATACTGCTCAAGCAGATCAGAGGTAAAAATGAAAATGGAGAGTTTATAAAATGAAAATTATTGACTCCCAAACTTTTCTCCTAAATTATATCAAAATACGCGATTTCTGGACATGAACTGAGGTGTTATTTAAGAACGGGAAATTTCTCTTGCCGTCTGTCACTCAACCTGACCCCAGCCATCACTGTGTCGCTATTTAGGCAGAAGGGCTGGGTCTCAAGCGGCTTGAGGGAGAAAAAAGGTTGAGAAGGAGCCAGCAAATGAGTTAAGATCAGTTTGCTCATTTTTCCTGTTCTATTTTCGCCCTTCAGTGCTATAAAATTTTGAATACTAAATCTAGAAATTGAGAAATCTAGTTTAAAAAAAGGAAGACTGAACATAAGAATCCCATGAGATACTATCATATCAAGGAGACATTTTACTCCCTTATGACACACCCATCTGTAATATGAATACCCCTAATTTACAAGTAAATTCAACACATTCATCAAGTTAGAAAATACTACACCAGCTTTGCAGGCAATATAATGAGATGATACACATTTATTCACACCATCCTTAATAAGTAAAATATTTCTCTTAAGAAAACTGTAAAGAAGTTAAGAAGCAAAACAATAATACTAATAATAGGTGAACATAAACAAATACAGAACAAGGTATGATCAATGGTGTAAATCCATATGCTAATCTTGCTGAGTAGGATACAGTTTTATACTGCCTCAGCCCACATATCTGCCTACAAATGTACAAGTCAGCCAAGCTGAACCCTCTTGCCCTCCCTAAACACACACCATCTAGTTCTCTAGTAATGACACAAGAAAAGACAAAAACTAAAAAAAGGCATTATGAACAGCCTTAAAACACATTCACCTAGACACGAGCCCTACAAAAGTCAAAGTGATGAAAGTCTATCCAACCTGAGGAATGTAACAATAAAAGCCCTCCTTTCCTCATACAAGCTCGTAGGAAATGAGATTCCAAACCCACCCATTATGAGGCAGTCTAACAAGCAGGACCATGAAAAAAAGATCTTCCTTATATCTACATTAAATCCTTGATCCTGCACCTTAAACCACATTTCCCTTCATTGTCTTCACTAGAAATAGGGAGACTTTCATTTACCTAATTGTCCATTCCCTTACTTCCTCTTTATCTTCTCCAAGTCATTCAATTTCATTAGCATTCTTATTTTCCTACTAGCCCAGCGTTTTCTGGGCTGCATGTGAACTCTCCAAGGTCCTTAAATGTCCTGCATTCTTTGGAGTTCAGAATTACACGAGTTATCTAAAAGACGTATTTACCAAGACTATATATAAGTTCCTTTTATGTAAAAGTTAGCTATTATAGATACAAACACATTCTTTTTGTAAAAATGAAATCAAATAGTACATAAGTGCATGAGTTAAAAACTAAAGTGCCTTTTTATCTCAAACTATTCTCCTTGGGAGTAAATACATATAAAAATTTGACATGTGTCTTCTTGGACTATTGTCTTTCCATTTACAGACCCACGTATGCACATAAACACATATATATGTTGAGTTTTATATAAATCATTGACCTTTTTACGTCATTTATACCCGTTTGGATGCTTCTTGGAAATTTTACTATATTCCTACATAAAATGGACCTGTTCAATACTAACATTGATACAACTGCATAAATTAGGAATTATGTTCAGTGCCTGAGAACAAGGCTAGAAATAACAATGTATTAAATAAATTAGAAGATCATTTCTCTCTTACCATGGCAAAATGACCATTTATTCTCCAAACCATATTCTTTATCCTACTGGTCACACAGTTAAGCTACACTCCAGGCTTCTTTACCACCGGGCACATCCACATGACCAAGGTTCTCCAGTGACCTACAAGTGGAAGTGACATGTGCTACCTCCAGGACTGGGCCGTGAAACTCTCCCACAGGAATCCTCCACTCTCTATCTGAATAGAGTGGGCTTTAGGGCCTAGAAGATAAGGGGGTTGTCACAAAATGAAACCACTTTGGGAGAAACTTCTAGGAGAATCATTCGACCCAAACATCCAACTTGAACATTTGCATGAGTGAAAATAAATTTTCGTAGTGTTAAGCATTAAAAGTGAAGTTATTTGTTATAGCAGTTTGCGCACTTTGACCAACGCACTCACTGAAAGAAACCCAAGTTGAGCAGTTAGGGTCAGTAAGGTGATTCTGCAGACCATCAGAAATCTGTCTTGCCACCCTCAGCAAGTACGGTAGACCTTAGCCCTGTCTGCTGCACTTAGTCCCCGGACTTTGGGAGAAACTGAATCAGGGGGATTTGCAGGCTACCCAATTTTCTAGAGATCTGAATGTGGTATATCATGTGCCCATCCATTATCATATAACTTGTGAACAATATAGCAAGGTGATGTTTGTAGCATGGTATGAAAATGTAGTTAAGTCTCAAATATTATCTTGAAAACTGTCTAGGCATTCAGAGTAACATTGTTGGAGAGTATTAGAACTTGGGCAGATTTTTGCCTACCAAAACTGAGAAACTGAGGAGGCAAAGGAAGACATGCTCACAAAAAATCACCCAATTTTATAACAGTTGTTGACAATATATCTTGTGCAGTAAACTTTAACTTGTATGGAATTTATATTAATACATTCATTTTCACCAAACTACTAAACCCATTCCTTGACTTCCTCTATGAAGGTTGCCTCATGGCCCTAGAAGGCGATTAGAGCTCCAGTCATTGTATGTAAATTCTAGGAAACAGAAGTTGAGAAGGAGGTACACAATCTGAAGAAACAGGGTATGGATCATCTTATTGAAACACTTGGAAATATTAAATTCCAAATATCTCTCAAAGTCACAAGGACACACAGATGAACTTCTCACATAAGTAAAAGGAGAAAAATTTGCATAGAGCGAATGCAGAGAGGATGATGAAGAATTTCAAAAAATCCACAGAAGAAAGAAATTTCAAGTTATGCTCATGACACAGAAGAGAACTGCATAGAAGAAAATCCCCAGTAACCTTACAGCCCTCTAGGCGATAAGCCAACTTCAACCACAAAACAGAGACGTCTACCCCCCACACTGCCAAGATGCTTTGTTGGTGAAACTACCTAAATGCTTTTATCTTTTAAAATCAGTGTGCTGAAGCTGAACTCTGAGGCTTCCCTCTCTGTGGACAAACTCGTACTGCCACTGAAGAAAACAGATCTCAAAGTAAGGTACCCACAATGGCTATTTAGCCTTGGTAATTTGTTTTATTGCACATTTACTTAACAATACTAAAACATAAAGACCCTGTCTTAAAATCTCAGCAGAGAAATATTCCCCCTTCTTTTCTGGGGCAATGTGAAGGATAAATAGCTCATCTATTTATCCTAGTTACACTCTGCAAAGAACATAAATACTAAACCATCAGTCATCAAAAGTTGTATCACCTGTATTTATATTGCTTTCTCAACTTAAATAATACCTCATTTATAACAAGGTTGTTGTTGCAAGAACTGTGACTAAGATTTTACCCTGCTTTCAAATTAATCAGTTAACTCACCACAGTTTCCTAGTGGCAGATAGAAAACATGAGACTCCCAGATGAGACAAAGAGAACTTTATTACTCACAACAGTGCAGGCAGCATGAGTTTCGTGTCTGCATGAAACTTGTCCCCTTGATTCCCACAGGGGCCATCCGGAGCTGAGCCCACGCAAATTGCACCTATATGGTGAGTCTGTAGCACAGATGAGCAAACCCCGATCTTTTAAAGGGCCTGGAAGCAAACTTTCCCAATGTCTATGGCTATGATTTTCTCCAGTATTTGTCAGAGCAGTGAAAAGCCTAATAATGCAATGATGCTATAAATACGAACCCCAGAGACACTTACCTAAACGTTTGTTCCAAAGGGGAGCATTCTGTCTGCTATCCTGGACAACAAACAAATCTGCCCTTTGTTTCAGAGGGAGCTGCTCTTCTGTCTTTCAAGGCTATTTTCAATATAAATATCCTTGTAAAGATAGTCTGAAACAAAGACAGTGCTTCTGTCTACACATGCAAAAACGCTAAAAGCCATGGGGATTGTCTCTCCACTGTTGAGAAAATGAAGGTATTTGGACTAGGCAAACATTTAGCACAGTTTATAAGGTACAGCAAGCATAAATAAATGTTAGCTATCATTATTATCCCAGACATACAAACTCTTTTGATGTCTTGGGGTTCCTAGTGGCAGTACATTATCAAGGAGTCTTTCAGGGCCTGGGAACTCTTGTACTTATGGATCTTCTCCCTTAATCTTCCCTGTGACCACCGCTGAGGTCATCAGGAAGATTCTGAAAGCTCCAGAATGATTTACACATCGCTTTCCTCACACTTTACGAGCCTCATACTCTTGCCATCGCTTCCCAGAAGGCTGGTAGCTTAACATCAGGGAACTGTGGTCTGTGTGTCAAGAGTTCAGTGTTCTCTGCCCTAAAGCAGTGTCCCATATGAGGTTGACTTACAGTATTATGGCTCTTCTGGACCTTGGCGTATAGTTCTGATCCCTTGATCTCTATCAGGGGCATGAACTGAGCCTTCTATGAAGTCAGTTGCTTTCTGTTCATATTGCTTGTGGCAAAAATTGGTAAGATGTTCCCCAAACCCATCCCTTCTTCTTGGGCTAGGCTACATTTCCCAGCTTCCCTTGCAGGCGAGTGTGGCCAAATGCCTTGGCGCTGGTCCACGGGCTGTGTGTAAATGGTGTGCAATATTTCCAGCAGTGCACATTTTCTCTTCTCTTTCTTTCCTCAGGTTCTAGCTGGATGCAGAGGATCGGACAAAGAACTCTGCAGCCCTAAGGAATAGTGGGGCCACTAGAAGGTGGAAGCTGGAGTTCCTGACTGACTCTGCGAAGCGTACTCTCCCCTGTAAACCATCCCTATGAATACTTCATTGTGGTGTTAAACCATAGAGATATAAGGTGTTGTTTAATGTAACAGCTATAGTGCCCAGAGTATTAGAAACATCTTACCCTGAGCCTATAGCCCTCTATATCCAAGCTAGGCCCAAGTGATTAAAGTACCACAAATACTCTTAGTGGAGAAGGCAACTCATACCCCTCAGAAATACGTTATTTTTCTAATATAGGATTCATGTAGAGTTCACTGTATCCAATTCAGCAATCCCAGAACCTGATGTGACCCAGCAGAGTATTATTCTGCCTCTTCTTTCAAAGATTTGACCACTTTCTACCCACCTCGTCAACAAAATCATATTCCTTGGGACCCCAAAGCTTTGAACAACATCTTATCATTTGAAATAAATTCTCTTCCAGCATCAGAGCATACTCCTTTACAACCTACTCCTACATTAAACCTATTCCTGGAGTATCCACTCTAGGGAAAAGGAGTTTGTCAGGGCACGATCTTCATTTAGCTTTCAGTATGAAACCTCTGTACTCAGCAAAGCTGCCCTTCCTATAAGGCACCCTGGAGCCTAATTCATAATTTACACAATGAGATATGTAGGATAAATCCTGCTGTAAACTGCAAAATGTGATTCGACCACCACTGTTACTATCACTCAATCTCTCCTCTGCCCCTGACCCCGAGGCCCACATTTCCTCTGTCATTTCCTGTTTGGACATAGCCCCACTTGACTGTAACAAATGCAGACAGATTGCCAATACCCAGATAAATATAAAGTCATGAGTTAAGGGTGAGAGAAGCAAAGAAGATATTTCAGGGGGGAAAGAGAATATAAGAGGACAACATTTTTAAAGAAAGAAAGAAGACAGAATATATGTTCATACAAGGGCTGTTCAAAAACTACAGTGTGTGATTAAATTAAAAAAATTATTATAGTAAAAGACACATTGCCATTAGCCCTCCTCAAAATACTCTCTCTGGCTTCAAGCACACTTATCCCACCATTCTTGCCACTATCTGAAGCAGTTCTGGAAGTTGTCTCTCATGAGTGTCTTTATGAGGTCTGATCAAAAATACAGTGAATGCTGCTGCCGAGTGCCACCCAACAGAAAGGCCGGCTTGGAAAAACATTATGGAGTGTCCTCATCTACCTGTTCACCAGATCTGTGCTGTGTGACTTCCAGTTCTTCCTTGAAGTCAAAACGACTATAAAATATAAACGTTTTGAATTGATTTGGGACATCAGCGCAGCCATGACAACCCAACTAAAGACACTCACAAAAGAGGACTTCCAGAGCTGCTTCAGAAAATGGCAAGAGTGATGGAATAAATGTGTTCGAAGTGACTGGAAGTATTTTGAGGCCAATGTGTTTTTTACCGTAATAATTTTTTTTTAATTTAAACATTTGAATATACTTTTTGATCGCACCCTGTTATATATCCAAAAGAGATACCTGGAAAAAAAGCTCTCTTAGGACAAGACCAGTTGCCTGAATCATATATGAAGTCACATCTTAGGTGCTATAGTTTGGATGTGGTTTGTCTGCCAAAGGTTCTAATGTGGGGTGCTCAGTCCCCAGTGTGATGGTGGGATCCTTACAGGGTTGGGCCTAGTGAGAGGTGCTTAGATCACTGAGGGCAGCACTCTTGGAAGGGATTAGGGAACCCTTTGTTAGTTCTCTTGTGACAAAACTGTCATGAGAGACAGCCCAATCCCAGAGTCACTCTCTGGTTTTGTGTCTTATAATGAGAAATCTCACTCCCAAGCGGGCTTCTGCCATGACGCCATCTGTCACTGGGCCCTCACCAGAGGCCAGATTGACAGCACCACCTGATCTTGCATTGTCAGTCTCTAAAACTGCAAGTAAAATAAACCTCTTTTCCTTATAAATGAACCTGTTCCCAGTATTTTGTTATAGTAATAAATAAAAAATGGGACTAATACACTTAAGATCAACCACTATTTCCTATTAAATTCTAGGTCCAACAAACAGGTATAAAGTCTTATGAAAAGGCTAAAGTGTGCCTACCTTGATTAGTTTCTTTGGGGGTAGATAAATGTGAGTTTTGCATTCTGACTCTGCCTGTTATTAACTGGATGACTTTGGACTAATCTTTAGCTACTCTAACTCTCAGTTCTAATGGAGATTAAGGTATTATTTATCGTTTCATTATGCATATAATGAAATGATGCATAAAGTACTTAGAACAATGGCACACACCTAATCATTCCTTATTAAATAAACAATCTGCAGCAGAGATATTTACCACCCTCTGAATACACGTGTGTTTCTCAGCCCCTTTCAGTTGGAGATTCTGCCCAGCCAACTATGAACATGTTATGTGTGTCACTTCTGGGGAAAAGCATCTAAGAACCAGTGTGTGACCTTTTGGCTCTCTCTTCCTGTAGAGAATTGATCACAGAGGCTACAAGCTAAGACGGCAAAGGTGCAGATGGAAATAATCTGTCTTGCTGAATTTCCACATAGAGCATGGTTGCCTTTCGGAGTCACTGCCGCTCATCAGATTGTGTGTGAGTGGGAAACCTGCCTTTGTTAGGTTAAATCAACAAAGTGGCTACGCCACTGAGACTTCGGGATCAGCTTGCTCTGTAGCATCTTCTAGTTTCCCCTAAATAATACACCATAATAATGTCACTTCATATGCACCACTAAACGAATGCAATGTATGATCTCAGCAAAAGAAAAAAAAAAGAATGAATGAAATCTTTCTGTTCCTCTGTTAGTCAGTGCAAGATAGGGAATAAGTGTGGTAAGTGTGTGATAATAAACATCAGTGTGTGGCTGTAGCCTAATTTGCCCTCTGTTATGCTTTGGATCTCCAATGTTCCCTAAAGGCTCGGATGTTGAAGGCTTGGATCCCAGCCCATGGTACTCCCAGCAGGTAGTGGACCCTTTAGTAGGTGGGGCCTAGTAGAAGGAAGTTTTGTCATTGGGGGTGTAACCTTGAAGGGGCTATCGGGACCCTGCTGCCTTTCTCTCTTTCTCTGCTTCCCAGCCTCCGTGAGGGAAGAAGCTCTGCCACACTGCATGCTCACCATCAGAATATTCTGCTCATTGAACACTCACAGTAAGGGGGCCAAGTAACCATGTATGGAAGCCTCTGAAATTACAAACCAAAATAAGTCCTTCCTTATGATCTTGATTATCTCAGCTATTTTGTCAGAGTGATGGAAAGCTGAGTAGCACAGATCTTCTTTTTCCTACTTCCTATACATCTCACTAAGCAAACATCTCACTAAGGTAAAAATAACTCTAGTTTTTAAAGATACCTATTTTTACATACAGCATGTTCCCTAAACAGAAAACTAGTTTATCTCACATTCAACTGGAAAGCAAAAATTGGAATACTGTTCCAAAGCTGAAGAAAAACATGGCTGTGCTGAGCTTACAAAAATCTCTTGCCAGCATGGTACTTCTCCTAATGGGTTCTCAGGGATAATTTTGACCACAAAGTCTTCCTCACTTCAGACTCTAATCTTTGGTTAGATGCAGCTACACTTGATTACTATAGGCATTAAATTATAATGGTGAGGGCTGGAGATTTAGCTCAGTGGTTAAAGTGCTTGCCTTGCAAGCACAAGGGCCTGGGTTCGATCCCCAGCACCAAAAAAAAAAAAAATTATAATGGTGAAATTAGGTAACTATATAGAATTATTGGAACATAGTAGACACTTGACAAATGCTGACTTGTATCTTCTGCTGCCGTATGTACTGAGCAGCATATTTCAGAGGCCCCAACCCAGTGAATGCCCTTCTAGTTGGGATCCTGAATTCAAGTTGAGCAACATCCCTCCTTGTGTTTCTGTTTAAAAAGGGATTTGCAGCCTCTCCATCTGATGGCCAAGAGTTAGCAAGAACATCCTCAGTCTCTCTCCCTCCGAAGGCTCCTTTGACCAGAAGGCATGAAAACACCAGCTGGTTAAAGTCTGTGACACTGATTGAAGGCATATTATTTCTCAATCATTGGACTTGTGTAGCTTCAAATGCCAGAATCCAGTCAGGCACTTTCTGTCTTTGCCCTTTATGAATTTAGGTGGCATTTCAGAAGAGAATTACCCTTCTTTCTACTCCATGAAGATGGATCCATAGGCTAAGTCCTCCCAGACAGGGCTTCCCTGTGAAGAGGAACCCTCCATCCCTCACCTATGAAGCAGCCATTCTGAGTGAGGCGGGCCCGAATTCCCTGAAGTAGCCTGGATGAACGGATGTAGAGACTACCCTGGAGGCCCTCCTCTTTCCACAGGCAAATACAAAGCTCCGGTTCAAGAGAAAAGCAGGAGGCTCTACACTGGGCCACTCTCTAAAGCATATGTTCCCTTCCAAAGAACTCTGTGTTTAACAGGTCTTGTCCTGCCATTAACAACTCTGACACCACTTGCCTTTTGGTGATTTATGATAGAACATCACCCAGAAGCTTGGAAAGGAAAAAGAGTAAGTACAAATCTCACCCTAATCCCTAGCACAAAAAAAGGCACACATAACCTTAGGGTACTACCTATTAGAGGTTTCCCTATACAATGCCCTAGCTTCTTTCCTTACCCCTTGTAGAATTACAGGAGCTATGAGTAAAGATTCATCTGGAAATAAGTTATGATGTCTACATGCAGTCAAACTGTCTCTTTCCTAGGAACGCCTATAACAATTCATTCAGAAATTGTTGGATAATATGTAGTTACATGTTGAATGTGTAGTTGTATATGTAGTTACATATTGAAATACTATATCACTTATGAAAGGAATTATATTGTCATGTTATGATGTATTTCCTTACTGGACAATGGGACAAAATATGGGAAGTCTGATATAGTCAGTGTACATAAACCAGAGCACCTTGATCATCCCTGGTCTTATTATGAAGATAAATGGCATAGAAGTTGATATTCATATATTTCTATGTATATTATATATACCTCAAGATGTCTAAGTATAATTATATATGTAGTGAGTTAAAGCCTAAAATACCTGATATGACAAAGTAAACTAAAATTTGGGGGTTTTATGAATTACATGAAGCTTATCCTCAGATTAAGTCATGATACAAAATTATGAGGTAAATTCAACTCAAGTTGTGGGGATCACAGAGGCAGCCAACATATTTCAAATGAATTCATTTCAAACCACTGCCACAGACAAAAATACTCAACTGTGCAGCTCTGAAATGTTCATTCCAAGGGTTATGTCACATATACAGTTTATTTTTAGTCTTGTGTTATAAAGGAAGAATAAAACATACAAGTGTGTATTTCATGAAAGCTACTCCATGAATCTGAGTAAGAAATTGTGGGCTCCTGGGTGTGCTCCAAACCTGTGGGATTTGCTTTATTATGATGTAAATTGCTATCTTCTACAAACATATTAAGAAGATATACGCCACCTGATTCCCCCCACCCACCCAATGCACAGTTGACACACATCTGTCAATTTATTTGGGGAAAATAGCAGTTTCCCTTGTGATGTACTGCCTCACCTTACTTAAATTTGGGCCATATGCAGCCAAATTTCTCAAAATACGCTAGCAATATTTAGTCACGTTACACTCCACTAAATTTGTTTTCCTTCAATAAAGCTCTTTAATGTCAGTTCAGAGGAAATTTTCAAGGGGAGGAAAGCTAGTAGAAGCCAGTATACAGTACGTACAAAACATAAGGCCAGCAGCTCTACCTTCTTCAGTCTCTAATCGCGCACTAACCACCCACGTACCCATCAACACACCGGAAGTCCCCTGTGCAACATTCTCCCATTACATTTCTTCATCTCTCCCGTCCCCACAAAGTTACTACTCTCTTGTTTGTGGCATTTACCATTTCCATGCATTCCTTTATGTCTTTACCACATTTATACATCTCCAAAAGCAATGTGTTATTGCTTTGCATGCTTATAAATGCTACATAAGTAGTATCATGGCTCATGCATTCTCTACATCATACAATCTGAGCCAGACACTATTGCGCCCAAGGGGGTGAAAAATTGGTCTTTGGGAGGTCAATCTTACTCTTCTGATATATAAAGCAAAGATATACATAGAGTACATAAACAGATAGATACTATACAGGAGTATTAAAATTCCATGGGAAGAATTAGGAAAACTGTCTCCCAAAAAAACTGCTTTGGGGAGACAGTAATGAAAAAAAGATTGAGCAACACTGTTCTACATTCTGCTATTTGCCTTTCATTTTATGTCTGTGAAACAGGTCTCCTTTGTATGTATAACCCTAGTTCATTCTTTTTTCACTATGCAGAGCAACCCAGAGCATGAATATACCACAGTGCATTTTTCCATCCTGCGGTGGACGGCACTGCAGTCAGTTCTGGAATTAGGAACATCCTTGAGCATGTCTCCTTGTATGTACGAGTGAGTTTCCCTGGGCTGGGTGCCCACCCAGGACTGGCATTGCTGGGGCTTGAGTAGCTCCATGATTAGCCTTACTAAATGTTGCTCGGGCAGTCATGGAGCTGTCCTGATCCAAGGGGAAAGACACAAAGTTCACCTCTCAAAAGGAGTATTAAGGAATTTGTGGCCATCTCTCATTTGTCCTGAGGATCAGGAGGTATGTGGTGGGCACTCTTCCCTCTCTCCACTGGCACAGCGTGGAAGGAAAGAAAGCTAACTGCTTCTCTCAACAATCCTCTCTACTTTCATCTAGTCACTTATTTTATGCACATTGTGCAGCGTGTGCGTGTGTGTGTGTGTTCTTAATGTGGCTTTTGTGCATATAAAAGGGTATTCTAGGGTTTTGTGCATGTTTTGAAAATCAACACTCAATTTATTAACATCACAAATTCAAAAATCTAATTCCTTAAATTTTTAAACACAGAATTTTTCTATGTAGCAGGCTAATGATATTTAACAACATTTAAAAGGCTTTTGAATAATGTTGATTCCATTTAAAAGTTAAACAAATGCATTAAGCATTTTAACTACACTTATGAATTTAATAGATTCAAGCCCCTCTCTTTTTTTAAAATTACAGTTGTGTGATTTTGCAGACAACCCTTTTCACTACGTAATTGCTTACAAATCTAATGAATTAAACTTATAAACAGAACAATCCTTAGCTGTGTTAAACAATCTAATTCAGCTTATAAATTCAACACGATTTCAATTTAACATCACAAATCGAAATTAATTACCTAACTACATAATTTAACATTGAAATTCAAGGGCTGGCCCAACTCTCTGAAAAGGTTATAGTCTTCTAAACATTATAAATACTTAAAATCCTATGCATGTATCAGTGCTTTAAAACAAAAATATAAAATTACTATTCTGAATATGTGAAACACTTCCATCCTTAGTCTTAAATTTTCCTTCAGTTAGAGGCTGCTAATCCACTGGAGAAGTTTGTACCATTCCGTACAATTTGGAGACCAGCTTCCCTCAGAATTGGGGGATGAGCCAAGACATGGCTGAGTGTTTTCACTGTGACACTGATGGTGCTAACCTGGCTCTATTTATTCTTTGTAACAGCAACTGTGAAACTTTCAAATAGAGTGGAGCATAGTATTATTCTGACATGAGCCATATTTTCAAGCCAGATTAGACTCTGTCACTTCCACTGAGGTGATTATCTCATTTGATTCAATTTGGTATGTCTTTGGCTTGTGAGATATGTGTATGCATTTTTCCTCTAGTTCAAAAAACCTTTGAACTTGATTCTTCTCATGTAATTCTTATCTCCTAGGACCATATAAGTTTTACAAAAATTAAAAGCCCAGCCAGATGAACTGTAGATCTCTCCTGAGGTTTTCTGGCCATTTGGCTGCAGTCCCCAAGGTCGGTCTGCAGAGCGAAGCCCTCCGTACCTCTGGCCTGGGCATGCTGTACTGGCCACCAGCCCTGAGGATGGAGTAGGCGCACACTGCAGCCCACCACCCCTCCAGCCTCCTCGACGAAGGCGTGGGGAAAGGTTGTGCTAACTGTCCAAAGTGGCCCAGAAGCTCGCGGTTTTCCCTGAAATCCCTGCAATTGCTTTCTTCAAAAGTCAGTTTCACAAATGGTTTGACATGCTCTCTGACTAAGCAAAGAACACTGACTGACATGTGGGAGTGCGAGGAGCAATTTACTGAATACGTACCGTGTACCCTGCTCTGTGCTAGATGTATTTCACATGCATCATCGCAACCTTGTGTCTAGGACAGCCCATACTGTCCACTTCTGCAGATGAAGAGAATTGGAGTCTAGAGAAGTATAGCATGTGAAAACAGGCCCACGTGTCTCAGAACAGATGCCTAAAATAAAACAGATCTTATCTAGGTAGGGCAGGGCTCATCAACTCAGGTAATTTTTCAATGTTTTCACTTTTTCTGTTTCACCTTAAAGTAGGGGTTGACAAGCTTTTCTTGTAAAGGCCCAATTAGGAAATCTTTTAGATTTTGTGGGCCATAAGGTCTCTGCTCTATCTATTCAACTATGTTGTAGCAAAAGAAAAAGAAATCAGCCCTGGACCATACACAAATGAGCAGGCATGGCTGTACTGCAGTAGAAGTTTGTTTATAGAAACAGGGTATAGTCTGCTGGTAATGAAAGTGTTGTGACACTGGATTGTAATGATGAGTGCATGACTCTCTAAATTTATAAAAATGACTGAATTTCATAGCATGAAAATTATCCCCTAATAAAACAAAAACTAAGGGGGATGGGGATTTAGCTCGGTGATAGAGCGCTTGCCTAGCAAGTGCAAGGCCTTGAGTTCAATCCCCAGCACCCTCCTCCCAAAAAATTCTAGTTGGTTTTTGGTTTTAGGAAGCATGATCATGTTCATGAGCCACAGACAATTTTCATCTACTGCCTTTATTAAAAATTTCTCCTCATATTTTCTTTATAATATATTCCTCTCAGGGTCATCTGAGAAGGCACCCCAAAACCTACAAATCAACTAGATAACTCTGCACATAAAAGATGTGACCCTGTGTGCCCTTATTTATATGTACCTTTTTCTTGAACATCCTGTTTGGGCTGAATACAGGCAGCCAGATCTATACTGTGAGAATCCCAACTTCCCACTTACAAGAGAAAAATTTCTTGCGTACGATTTTCTATCTATAACCTCAGTACAAAATATGTCACCCAAGCACATGGAAATATTCAATTTTTTGAAGCAATTAAATGAGCCATTGCCTGTTTTCATTTGTAAATCCCGGGACATGATAATTGACTAAGAGTTGTGACATGGAGCAATTCTTCCTTTATTCTACAATCTTCTTGACTGTGTAACACATTTAAAAAAATATTTTAGCACGGAGAGTATTTCTTTTATCCTTGTAGAACCCTAAAGGCTACCTAGAGAGGTTTTGGTCTCTTCAGGGTGTAGCTCAATTGCTAACTATTAATAGGGTCAGAACATTCAGCTGCTTCCTTCAAGGGTATTACTACCTGGTATAGCTTTTACTCACTTTTCCAGAGTGGAGCTATGTGAAAGTTCCTCACAGAGTGAGCATGGCTAGTCAGTGAAAATGCCAGAAGATGGCACAAGCTTGTAATTTCAGCACCTGTGTGGTGGAGGCAGGATGATCGCTATGAGTTCAAGGCCAGCCTGGACTATGTAGTATGATCTTGTCTCAAAAAATAACAACAGTAACAACAAAATGCCAGAAGAGAAGCCTCAGGCAACCTCACGAGCATTGTCAGTCCCAGGCCTGTCCTACAAGCTTACTCAGAGTAAAGTTGGGAGAAAAAAGGAACCAAGAGCCTCGAAATCGCTGCCCCCAGGCAGAAAGCAGTGGTTTTCTGTTGTACCAGATGCTGGTCACTTCCCAGTGAGCCTTTATCAGGCTGTCAAAATGAAATAAAATAAGTTTCATCTTTGTAATTAATTTGCTTGTTTCCTTCCTTAATCTGCACTGCCCAGGCAGCCAATCTTTGCTCAGTATGATCTTTTTCTTCTTACATAATTAAAATCTCCCCTCTGAGAAGGCACAGAGTACCACCTGCTGCCTGGACAGTGAGCTTCAGGCTGTGGGAGATGAAAAGCTGTCGCACGAGGGGAAGAGGAGGAGGGAGAGTGAAAAAGGAAAGGAAGGGATGCTGATAGTGATGAGCTACACAAGGAAAAGACAGGAGGAAAATTGGACTTTGAGAAAAGATAAAACATCCTTATTCTCCCAAATCAACCATATGTTGGAAGCCAACCCAGAAATGTTTCCTAAAGAAAGCTTCACCCTGCCTATGGGTGACCACTAGGGTAATTCTGTCTGCCACCGTGTAATGCAAATGGTTCGTTTTCAAAAAAATACTGGAGTCCCACAACAGAAAGTCAACTTCACCCTATCTCTGCTTATTTCAAAACATCTGAATCCAACTGTACTGATCACATGGAACTTCTATATGCTGACTGTTTGTAAAAGAGGATAACCACTGCTGTGTTTTGAACAGGTTCCTTCCAAAATTCAGATGTTGCCAATGGGTTGGCATTAAGAGGTAGGACTTTTGACAGGTGATTAGGCTTCAAGGGCTCCTTCTTAGTGAAACAGGTTAAGACCCTTATAAAACAGGCCTTTACTGTGTTTGGGCTGACCTGCCCTTCCTCCTACTATGTGAGGACAAAGAATGCCTGCCCTTAGGAAATACCCCAGCAGGAGTGTCCCCTCTTAGAAGTGGATGACAATGGGATTATATTAGACTAAAGAGCTTCTGTACAGCAAAAGAGTCAATTAGTAAAGTGAAGAGAAAAACCCAAAGAATGGGAGAAAATCTTTGCCAGCTACCCCTCAGACAGAGGACTAATATCTAGAATATACAAAGAACTCAAAAAATTAAACCAACTAAAATTAATGACCCATTCAAGAAATGAGCTAGAGAAATGAACAGATACCTCACAGTGGAAGAAATACAAATGGCCAACAAATATATGAAAAAAAAATGTTCAACATCTTTGGCCATTAGAGAAATGCAAATTAAAACAACACTAAGATTCCACCTTACCCCAGAAAGAACAGCAGTCATTAGGAAATCAAACAATAACAAATGCTGGTGCAGCTGTGGTGAAAAGGGAACCCTCCTACACTGTTGGTGGGAAATCAGTATGGAGATTTCTCAAAAGCCTGAAAATAGAAATCCCATATGACCCAACCATTCCCCTACTGGGTATCATCCCTGAAGAGCTAAAGACTTCATACTACAGCGATACCTACATACCAATATTTATAGCAGCACAATTTATAATAGCTAAATCCTGGAAGCAGCCTGTATACCCATCAACAGATAACTGGATAAACAAAATATGGTATCTATATAATGGAATACTACTCAGCTATAAAGAAGGACAAATTAGAGTCATTTATAGAAATGACATATATATATAATGTTGAGTGAAATAAACCAGAGTCACAAGCTTGAATACCATATGGTATCCCTCATTTGAGAGAGCCAAAATACAAACAAAGAAAATGGTGAAAAAAAAGTAGACACAAAAAGACAAAAGGACAAATCTCACCAGTAGGCAAAGGGGCCAAGGGAACAAGATGAGGGAAAAGGGAGAGAGGAATGGGAATTCAGAAGAATAAAAACATCCTAAAAACAAGAACCTAATAACTCAAATTTAAAACATTAACATATACACTATGTACTACAGTCAACTTTATGTAGTTACGACTTAATAGTGCATCTATATGGTTGCTTACATTGCTTGTTGTTATAGCAAATGGCACAATGTATTATGGTCTGTAAATCTGAGTAATGCTCTGGAAGGGTGTGTAATTTGGAATAAATTTTAATTTAAAAAATGTGGCTTTACCAAGATGTATCATGTACAGGTACAAAATAACCATGTTGATTATGATCATTATGTACATGTTCTTGGTAAAAATAATAAAAAAAATGTGGCTTGGACAACCAAAATTTAAAACTAATAAACTAAAACGTCAACATTTTGAAATAATTCCAGTTCCAGGAAATTCTCAAGAATAGTAAAAGGAGTCCCATTTTAGTATATGTGCTGCCGAAGCGAGCACAGGAGTCCCTTTTTTATGCTTTACTCAGGTTGATAAAATTTTACATATTTTTTCATAAAATAAAAGAAGAGGATCGCAGCCCTCACTAGACAGCCAAGTGAGCCAAGCCTCGATCCTGGACTTCATAGCCTCCGGAACTGTGAGGATGGAAGTTTCTGTTCTTACAAATTATCCAGGCTCAGATATTTTGTTATAGTGACACAAATGGACTGAGACAAGAATGCATTTAGCAAATGCTAATTTTTTTCTTGTCTTATTATTAGCCCATACGAACTGTACAAATTAATGAGATTCACTGTGAAATTTTAGGAGCCAGGATTTATAGATAATTGCCAGCACATTCTACTAGCTACTCTATTCTACTTTGTGACATTACGTTTTGTCCTTGGAGAAAACCACATCATCAGATAGTTACACTCTTTAGCCAGTTTATTTTGGCTCTTCCTGGTCTTGCCTTTCCTAAACTGAGCTTCAGAATCAGGCCATCAGATCATGTCAAGGGAGTTGATAAAAGCATAAGATGGAGGAGAAAACTCTTTCAAGACCCAAGAACTGAGTCTACAACATGCACTTTCTTAAACTGAAGTGTCTGTATTTTGGCTCAAGCTGATATAAGGGTCCATTTCTCTTACCATGCTGGCTACCATGGCATGTATGTACACTAAGTTTATTGCTAGTCTCATCTCATTTTTTCTACGTTTAATTCCTTTTATAATCCTTACTGGATTCTTGATGCAAACAAAGTACATAAACATCACCAAAAGCATAGAAAATATAAAAATGAGAGAAAAATTATCACCCTTCATCTCTCTCCCTTCACTACCCACTTTTCAATACTTCAGTTAACATTTTGAAATAGTTTCCTTTTTTCAGTGTATATGCTCACATAAATTTTGGCCAAAGAAACAGCAAAACCAAGAGAAAGAACAATTGAGACTAGTTAGGCAAAGAGACAGTTTTCTCTTTTTCCATCTTCATCAAGAGCTGATGAGACCATGGGAAAGGAAACGAACACAGCCCTAATTGAAACAACCTTCTCTGATCTTGTTTTCCATGCTCCATATTGTCATCACTTGAAATACAAGGCATCTGTTATCTGGGAGATATGATTTTATTGGTGGGCCAACTCACTACCAAGGCTTAATATCCAATTAATTCTATACATCATGACACATTTTCTTGAAGAAAGGAAAGACTCTGAGGAAATGGATACAGGCCAGGTGTTTTGATGAAAAAGAGAAATCCAACTAAGTCCAACAGTTTTCCGAGAAAGGTAGGCAGGGGAGCCCTAAGACAAACGTGCCCTGCCTCCCAATTCTGGCTCCTGCCAATCTTGGTAAAAATGGCTCTCTACAGGGTGCAAAAGTCAGGTTTGGCTTTATGGGTTGTGAGATTGGGCACCTGGAGTTTTTGGACTGAACTGTTTATTCAGAGAATTCACTTCAAAGGTAACCCACAGTGCCCTCGCACTTGCCTAGGTCTCTGTGTTAAGCTGGCTGATAATGCGTAACCTGTGTTAGGAGCCAGAAGACATTGCTCCTCAAAGGAAACAGAATTTTAACAGAAAGCTGTAAACAAAGGAAGACGACGGAAGTGTTGGCTCTTGTTACCTCCTGAGAAGGGAGAACAGAGTGTCATCACCTCTGAAATATAGAGTAGTGTGGACACTCACACCCCAGGTGCCAAGTGACTTTATTTTGCCACATCATCAAAAGAATCTTCCACCATCACCACCATGTGTGTTGCGGGCAGTAATGCATCCCCTAAGCCCCGAGAAACTGTTCTAGCTCTTTCCTCATAAGTTTGTTGGAAGGGTTAAATAGAATAAGACATTTTAAGTGTTTTCTACAGCACCTGGCCTATAATACATACTCAATAAATGCATTATTATAGTATCATTTTAGCTCTGCTCCTATTCAAAATGACCTTCCACTGGTACAAACTAGAAAAATTAGTGACTCACCAATGCTTTAAAAGTAATGTCCAGCCATGTCAGGAAGGCATAGGCAGCTGTCCATGGCCCACTTCCAACCACGTGCCTCCATGTACCGAGTGCGTCTCTCGTCACTTCTCACTTCAGGTCCTTGCTCTATCCAGGTTGAATAACTTGGATTTGGTTGAATGGACCACACTTCAATGCATCAACAAGCCTTTGTGGATCCTACTTCCTCTGCATGTCATACCCTATGGAAGGCTTCACCTTGCAAATTCCCATTCATTTGCCATCTCCCGACCTTGCAGCCCTTACCCAGTGTCTTTGGCCACTGAGGGCCAAAGATATGGTGTTCCATTGCATTTCCATCCATTCTAACAATTCTTCTGTTTTCCTCAGCTTTTTCCTTGCCTGTAGTTTGTAGCTAGGCACTCCCTAAACTTTAGTAGATACATGTATCACCTGGGCAGCTGATTGAAAATCTTCATTCAGTACCTCCGCATAGGACCTAGGAGTCTCCATTTCTAACAAACCCCCAGGTGGTATTGATGCTCTTGTTTCATGGACCACAATTTGTGAACCAAGGTGCTAGACAGTGAAATCCTTGATGTCCTACCTTCTTAAATCTTTATATCCTCAACACCCAGCCCATTCTCTGCTAAAATCTCACTCCTCGATATTGTTTAAATGAATCTATGGTTGAATAAACACACCAGGACACTCTGCCCTGACCACCTCACTTCTGGGACAAGTCAGCTGCATGTTTTCTGGCCTGGAAGGCGTTCGCCTCACCTTCCCGGACCTTGCCCAGGACTGTTAGAAAACATTTGTTTCAACTGCACAGCTCACTTCACTTCTCATTTTCTTGTTCCAATGCATGATTCCCCTTTTCCAATTACCACCACTGAGAAGGTGAGAGTCAGAGTGGAGCGGGATAGACAACCAAAGAGCGAGACATACAAGGAAAAGGGAGGAAAGGAGAAGGGCAGAGTGTAGGTCAGAGGCAAGGAAATAATTCAGTTGGGGGAAGGAGAATTGCTTGATTCCTCCCCTAGTTAAATTCCAGTTCACAATCTTGTTTTCGTTATGCACTTAGACTCCCTCATACACACCTTCCCCATTTGCCGGCTCCAGCCTTCTCCTTTGTTTCACTAGTTCATTCAACACAACTGCCTTACAGCAGCCACTGAGCCAGGGATACATTAATGGGCAAAAACTTGCACAAACTGGGAGTCTACAACACAGTGAGTAGTAGAGCAAGACCTTAATTAAGAAAGTACCTAATGTCAAATCACCACAATATTGAGAGCAAAGAAGTATGGAGGGGGATCAGAGAAGGCTTCCCTGAAAAATAGATGATTCAGCTGAGAGCCAATCACAAGGGCACAGTTAAATAATTGGGCAAGAGAGCAAAATTCCACAAGCAGAAGGCACCACATGTGCAAAGGCACTGTGGCAAGTGTGAGAGCGCCACACTCAAGGGACAAAAAAGATGAAATGGCTTGGAACACTGGAAAGGAGGGCTAGCCGAAAAAGAAAGCATGTATAGTGAGCACCCTCCAAGATGGGCCTAATGACCCTTACTTCTCTGTATTCATGCTCTATGTAGTCCCACTTTATACCACGGTCAGTCTGTGTGACCAGTAGCGTACAACAGAAATGATGGCACTGCCCTCAAGATTAGGTTACAGACGACTGTCATAGATCACTCACTGGAGGAAGCAAGCTGCTGTTTTTTGGGCAGCCCTGTGGAAAGGCCCACATGAGTAACAGACAGTGGGGAACCGTAGCCTGCCTATCACTATCGGAGGAAGCACATTCTATAGCCCCAGCCAAACCTGCAGGCGGAGGTAGCCCTAGCTAACAGCTTAACTCCAGTCCTGTGAGAGATTCTTGAGTCAGCTCCACCCAGCTAAGCCACACGTGCATTCTTAACCTTCAGAAACCGTGTGAAATGACCAAAGTTTGTTGTTTCAAGCTACTGCATTTCAGGGTAATTTGTTACACAGCAATGGATAATGAATGCATCAGATAATAATGTCAGACCTTATTAGCGTACTGAGGACTGGGAGCCCTTATAATCCCTTCCTAGCACCCTGAGGGAAAAGGATCTGACACAGCACTTGGCTGCACCTCAGGAGACAGAGGGAAGCACCTGCAGAATGTGGGGAAGCGGCGAGTGTGATGCAGATACGCAGCTCACCGTAATCTATCACTCTTAGGTACCAGGTACCATAGGCCCAAATGAGTTACAACAAAATATGTCTGGCGCTGAATACCTAGATTCTAAGGAAGTCTTTAGTGGCTTGATCCTCAAGGATAGTGGCCGTGAATCCTTGAGGAATCTCCCATGAATTGTATAGAAAAAGAGACCTTGAGGAGATGGCTCACTTCCAAACAGAATCCTAAGGCAGAAAGACAAGCCTGAGGGGCCTGGGAGAAGATGCGGGCTGCTGAATAACACTCCAGCATCCAAGTTAATAAGGCGGGGGAGTAAAAGCAGAAGAGGAGGAGGATGCAAGTTAAAGCTAACCCTATCAGGAAAATTAAATCAAGCTGTATTGTGCAGAAAGTAAATTTGCTTACCTGCGGCTAACCATACAAATCAGTCATCACCAGTGGACTTCAATGATATCCTTGGAAATTTCTTAACAGATTAAAGTATTGTGCGTTTTCCTATCAGTCTCCTTCTGCAGGAAAAAATTCATTAAGGTGATAACCATTGAACTCAATTCCTTTCTTTTGGTTTAGAATCAAAGACATCAAAAATAAGTCTGCTTGCAAAAAAACAAATATTTGAAGTTCTTTTCATCTGGGTAACATTAGGATTCCACACAATTTGGGCCTGGGTAGAAAGGAGAACATCTGGGCTTCCGGCAAGAGTCAGACTGAAGTGACATACTTTAATTCTGCTTTAGTTTGGCCCTGAGAGAAGTGGGGGACGAGATGGGTTAATCGGAAGCCATGCTCACCCCACTCCTTTTCTCCTTCTAAACTCAGTCTTATGATCCCTTTATTGTTTTTGTTAGTCATAACCTGAACATCTGCAAATCACAGAAGGAATGTTAAACTCTCCTGTCTCCGCCTTACCCCAGGACACCCATTTCCTTGTCAGCACTCAGACCGAGCTTTGCTCCTTCACTTGTCAGTATATTTAAAAAAAAAAAATACCCTCACTAAGACAATCCCCAGACCCCTGTATATTTACTTAATCCCCTTTTAAACCTTGCCCCAGTTCCTAGTTCCATAAAACCCACTTTGAGTCTATAAATTCAAGACTGCCGGAATTGAAAAAAAGCAAAGTATGACTAAAGTGACATAAGATTGTGTATAATAACAACATACCTATGTAAAATTCCTTGTACAACTCAAGATTCTGTTATAAGACAACGTCTCTCATACATAAAGGATGAGCAGGCAAAGACTCAGGATCAAGAGGCATTGTCGCATGAGTGAACTCTCGATCACCAGCTAATAAATCAGACTCAATTTGGCTTCTTTGTGTGTGATAACCTTCTTTCTCATACCCAAGTGAGGTAAAGCTGGGTCGGCCAGCAGGGCCGGCTCAGGCTTCTACTTCAAGATCTTACTTTCCAGAGATCAACAAGAAGTCGTGGTGCCTCCACCAATCCTAGGAGTCATTAGGCTTCTTTCATCTGGAGCTGGGGGGGTTCATCTGTGAACTTTTATAGGTCTTTCTCCATAGGACTATTGGCTCAAGATTTATCCACATGCATTAATCAAATGTATCTTATTTTGCTGCACCACGATGTCTATATGATAATTTCTGACCTCTGTCAGAACCCAACAACATGCTTTTCATATACCAGCACTTTCCTTCACATAATGTTTAGCCTACAGGAGTGTTTCCTTTACCTAAGTTTACAAATATGTCTATAATACAAACAAAACGTCAGGGGCTACAATTAGCTCCTGAATGAAGTCCTTCTCTCTCACTCACACATGTTCACATTCGCACTCCGCTAGTCAGGATACGATAGGCTGTGCTCCAACACAAATGATGGACTCCTAGTGACTCAATGCAGAAAGTTTTATTAATCATATTCAGTCCAGTCCTCTCCCATTCTGTAGCTCTTTCAACTGGACAATGTGGCTTATAAGATCAAGGTAGCATGAGACAAGAGAAGCGTATGACACCTCAAGACTCTTAATCGCTTTACCTAAAAGTGACACGTGTCACTTACAATCAGTTCACTGGCCAAAACTTACAGGATGCTAAGTCTAGCTCCAAGAGAATGTGGAAGATTAGGGGTGGGCCTGACCATTTGGGGAGCATAACGGCCCTTTCCATATCCACAAAACAAACTTGTCTGTGTGAGAGTAGAATTGCTGTTCAGTGGTGTTAAGAGTGGTGTAGGATTGACATACTCAAGGTTCACGCTGCCCACCGTCCCCCGATCTTTATGCCTAAGGCTAGAATGCATGCGACCAGGAAACTACAAGGAGAACAGACTAGTGACGTTTCAACAACAGTCGCTGAGCAGAACTATAAGATCCTGAGCAAAACAAGGCATCTATGTGACAGTCGTAGCTTTGAGATGACAAGTAGTTCATAGCAGAACAGACGCATAAAGAGACGCTTGTGTTTTAATTGGAGGCTCACGATTTTTACTTTTCAATAATTAAGCACAATTCTGCTCTTCGAAGACAGAAAATGCCTATTGGAACTGTACTTGAAAAGGGGACTCTATAATAAATATATATTTTCCATGTTGGATGATCAGGAAGCAAGAAAGTAAAAGCTACTTTTACCTCCACATTACAAGGAAGGCAGAAATGTAGTGCGTGAACTGCTCCACGACGTGCAGTGGTGGCTGTGCATGGTTTTCTGGCTTGCAAGCCTAATGTTGTGGTCCAGTCACTAAACTGTCACCCAGGTAGTGTGCTGGCTTTCTTGAAGACAGACATGGGCAAGAATCGACTGCGCTCTACACAGGGATCTCTGGCGGGCATCTGCAGTGACTGCATCTGAATTATTTCTAATACACTGGGGCTTGCCAAAGGAAGATGCACTCTGTGAAGACCAGAACTGGACAACACCTAAGAGATGGTCAAGCATGAGCCCCTCCTCTTCCAGAAGGGGAAAATCAACTCTGGCAGGATGGGGCATTTCAGGGCTGATTTTGAACCTTCAATTACTGGTACTTGGGGTGCTTCCTGAAGAGCTAGAGAGATCTAGCAAGTAACAGTCGGTGGGCAGATTCCACCTCAGTGACATCCATTTCCTTTGAACCTCAGAACAGCCCTGCCAGGTGGGTATTATTGACCCCAAAATCTCACCCTAGTTCTCAGAGCAAATAGACTACTTTTCTCCACTCTTTCTTTTTCTGGCCCTTTTTCTTTTTCCCTCTACCCTTCTCAGGCATCCCAGAGGAGTATGTGGGCTATGCTGGCTTGACCAATCCCCAAAACATGGGAAGTTGTATCCCTAGGATCCGCTTTCCTGTCAGTGGTCTTTCCTGATGTAGTGGCAACTCTGGACCTTCCTCCTGCCACTTGAACAAACACTGCGGAGAAGAAAGTTGCTCTCCTGGGTGATCACGCAGAGCCTTGCACAAAGCTCTTGTGGGCCATGTGCTCACACTCAGAATCAAGGGGTGGGTTAGTCTCACCCGCAGCATGTGGCTCCCCAACTACAGTGGTACCTTGGCTCACGAACTTAATTTGTTCCACCATTCTAGGGAAGATGGCCGTGGTACTGTTCATCACCCAGTGCAGAGTTTGCAAAGGGAAGCAAAACTTTGCCGAACACGTCGGTTCAAGAACTGAATTGTTCATGAACCAAGGTGCCACTGTATGTGGTAAGCAGGCAAAAAAGAAAAAAAATGATATTCTGAAAGTAGAAAGGTGACGAAAATTTCACACACTGTTCTTCCAGGTGTTTTCATGCCAAGATCCCTTCACAATGTGATTTAAATTTTCTCAGCCACAGTGCTGCCCTTTCAAAGGGGGACCCAATGTATTCAGCCATGTCCGATAGCATTCAGAGCTAGAGTCAAAAAGGGTCAGGCCTCCAACTCCTAAAGAACCAACCAAAAAAAAAAATTCATATACATAGAAGTCCATATTTTTTTCCCTGTGCCTCTGAATCAACCAAATGGCCTGGATATGGAGAAAACTGGCTGGAGAATCACAGAAAACAGGTGACTTCACAACTAGTCAAAGACCTTTTAGGAAGGGTCACATGAGAGCCTTGCTCTCCTTTCTGCTCTGAGTTAGGCGTCCACTGTAGAAAAGCAGTCGCTAATCTTCCAGGCCTAGATGCCACATGTTGACCTAAGCATTGGAGAAACAAGGTAAATTGTAGTGAGCGAAACAAACAAGGCCACCTAGACTTACAATACAGACAGATGGAGGGTCATGAGAGCCCAGAAGAGGTCAGGAAACGTTCTCAATAAAGGGCTAGATGGGATATTTGCAGGGCTTCACAGGCTCTGTGGTCTGTTCCAACTGCTCGACTCTGCCATCGTAGTGCAGAGCAGTCAAAGACAAAATGTGAAAAAAAGAGCACAGCTGTTTTCCAATAAAATTTTATTTACAAAAAGATGTGATGGGCCAAGTTTGGCCCATGGACATAGTTTGCCAACCTCTGGACTAAGGGTGAGTTTATTCTAAACTTAGGGTGCCGATAAGAAAGAAATGTTTTGTCTATGACTTCATTTAAGCTGTTGTATGATAACTGTGTGGAGTAGGCTTCTGGTATTTTCTGCCATGTTCAAAAGTCCCTCTTTCTGTCATAGTTGCATTTGTAACACGACTTTGAGATGCTGTGTTTATATGTCCCTGTCTAGCTTGTGCTCTGACTGAAAGAAGGGTTCACGTCTTTTTCACATTGCCTCCCACAGTGTCGGAACTACTGCTCCAAACATGAATCATGAATGAATAAGTGGGTGGATAAATGACTAAATCCTACACAGGCCTCATGAGACCACAAGAATGGGTCATGTCTTATAACCTGACAAAACTTTCTTTAATTCCAAACTGAAAAATATGGTTACTTTTAGGAAAACGTGGATTGCCCTAAGTAACAAAAGCTCTACACCACCAAATACAGTCCACTTTACCAAGAAAAGATGAAATATAAGAACAATTATCTTAGCCTTTGGAGATAGAAGATATTTTAATATCACAAAGTTCTCAAGGGGTTTTAATCACCAATTAGCAAAAGTTCATTGGCTTAATTCGACACTGAATGTTCTCCTAGCTGTAGTACAACAACCTGCCCTGTATCTCTCTCCACTCCAATCCGTCCTTCCTGAGAAAGAATGTCTCTCATCTGCTTAAATAGCTCTGTGGGCTTCAGGCTGACAGAGAACAAAGTACACAGCCACATGAGATTCTTTGCAATCTTGGTTCCAGCATTTTATCCCATTTTATTGACTTCATATCCACAGAGCGAGGACATGCCTCTCCCAGAGTATTGAGCCATTCGCCATTTCTCTGCTACACGCTGAAGCTCTGACCCTCCGTGTGCTGGATATGAAATACCTTAACAAAACCTACAATTGCTCTATTCAATATCGTTTTCCTCCTTTTTTATTTCTATGGGAAGCACGATTATGTTTTCAGTGAGAATGATCCTAACCAAGTGTACCCAGAGCAAGGAGAAGGCACTAAATGGTGCTAATAAATAGACTTTAAGTGATGCATAAGGGATAGAAGGAACTCTTTTTTGACCCTGACTCAGAAAACTCATATTCCTTCTATTATGTGCTGTTCAGATGAGAGGCAATGTAGTGATGTTCATGGCCTTAGCTGAGAAAAGGAATATTTTCTGGACTTTGTGTTGTCAGAAAGAATCTGTAACATAGCTGTGAAAATATTTTACCCTATCAATGTCTCCTGTCTTCTACTTCAAATGGTAACTCATTGCAGGGGCTCCAATAAGATTCTTTTATCAGGAAAGCCTGCCTTGGCCACAACTAACAGCAGGGAGAATCAGTGCTATCTAACTCTTGCGTGTTCCCTACTGTTTGATTACACCAAGTTACCCATCGCTTCTAAAATTACATTTAAAAAAGATTGATGCTTGCATTTTCATCTACATGAAGAGTAAGCATGTCATAAGAGTGAGTTTTATGTTTGAAACCCTAAAATGGATAAAGCAAGAATTTGTAAAACAAAAATCCAAAATCAGTTTAGTCAATAAAGTAAAGGAAACCAGGCAGTTATCTCAGGGAAGCTGTTTGTCCACTGAAAAGCAGAGTGTACTCAAGCTCTCTGAAGCCAGACTGAGCAATTTATCAAGTATATGCACTTCATTTTAGAATAAGTGATAAATGATACGATCATCCAAAGGTCTTGGGAAAAGTTGACTTTTAAGGATGATAAATCATTTGATGATAATGGTTCTATTTGAGCCCTTACTTCAAGGGTCACCAAGGAAACACAGTCTCTATAAAGTGTCCATTGGAAGACTTTTATAGTAAATTAGCCGAAATATGGGTTATGCTACCTTCATTCTCGATTTCCTCTACCTCTTTGGAAAAAAATAGCTTCTACCACTTCACTTAAATGAGAAAAAATAAATTAATGTGACAATTGGAGAATTTTAAGAAATAGGATCCACTAGGGGAAGCTTTTGGGACATTCACTGAAACCACACCCAATTTTAGGTCACATTACATTAAGAGTGATTGGATGGAAAATATGGCTTTACAAAATTTGATTTAAGCAAACCTCTAGTTTGCAAAAGGACAGTGGAGCCTCCATAGTCACCTGCCCATCCCCACTACCACCACGCCACAGTCCAGTTAACACTGACTTTAGGCGTGCCTAGAATATGAAATTTCTGTGTACACTGGCAAGTTCCAAGTCACCAAATATCTTGCTGGAGTTTGATCTCCCCACACTGTGGGGTGGGTTTTTTTTTGGCAGGGGAGGCTGCTGAGGATCGAACTCAGGGTCTTGCACTTTCTAGGCAAGTGTTCTAACACTTGAGCTAAATCCTCAAGCCACGCTGTGTGTTTTCATTGCTAAAGTACTTAATTTCCATTGTAATGTACTATTTATACTCATAGTCATACCTTTTAGATCATCATGACTGTATTTTAAAACATCAGAAATTCATCTTCATAGCACAGAGTTGCAGTTGTGAGAGTATTAACTACCTCTGGAGGGAAAATACATTAGAAAAATATGTTAGAGGAGAAAATGCTCTTCAATGAAAACTTTTTTACTCCTGGTGTCTGTGAGATACAGAATTCCGGATGCTACGATTCACTCTCCTTATTCAATAGCAGCTAAACCAGTGAGTGGAAGAATTTAAAAGATAAACTGATGCAAAAGATATATCACCTCAAGAAAATTCTACACACTGAGTTTATTGGGCCATTACATTTGTCCCTAAGATAACCAGCTTATAAAAGCTGATTTTATGAGACCCATGGGCTACTTTACTAGTTCAATTACATTCAGCTCCATGGCTGGATTAATAATGAAGATTTTTATGGTTTGAGAAGGATTATAGATACTAGAGGTGATATTTTCAGGAGGCCACCATATTTTAATTGCTATGTGTAATTGTTCTCATGTTCACAGATGAAACATATGACCCACAAAATAGTAACCCTAAGTGAAAATAATGAGCAGAGAAAATGTTTTTTCTCCTAAATATGTGACCACCACCATAATATATTCAGAAGAAGCTGATATCCCATCAGGAATATCTTAATCTCTACCCAAAGGAACTTATTTCCATACTGACATTCAAAAATGATCTTGTAAAAGAATGTCTCATCTATAAATAAGTCCCTCAGAACATATAACACCGATATAGTACAGGAGAACTTGAACAGATTTAGAAAAAAAAAAGCATTGCTAACAATGAAACTTTCAGAGAGGTGAGGCTAAGAAAAAATAAGAGGGCCTAGCATTATGCTTTTTCATTGGTTCGGAAATTTTTTTCATCCTTCTGAATGAACCTCCTAGGAACCAAATGCTATCTAATACTTCATCATAAACCTTTGCCTTGGAAGCTATCTCCACCGTCTGTCCATTCCCCAAAATTTGTATGCTAATCATCTCTCTCTCCCTGCCTTTCAGCTACCATTACCTAACTTTACATACTTACACACATATTCCTTCTCTCCCATTATCTTCCACAAAATCACCTCTAACACCCAAATATCTGTTTCAGAAATTAGCTCCCCCAAAGCTTTCCACTTTAATCCCACTCAGTGTGATCAGTCTTTTACTTTGGGTCCCCCCTGAACACGTCTTCCTTTAGTTTGCAAGATCCCATTTGGCACTGGGTAAAATGCTCCTTCCAGAAGCCTTAACTAACACCTAAGTGGTTTTCTCTGTCACTGCATTCTGGCCACTTCGTTCACTGCATATATCACAAGTCATAATTGTATCTTTATGTTTATTTACTTGATTATTATATGCTCAACATTTTGCACAGATATATATAGATAGATAGATAGATAGATATACACACACACAAATACAAACTCTCACACACACTAGGAGGCACAGGAGTAAACGAATAAATGAATTTCTTGTCCAGAAATCATTCCCTTTGTATTTTATTGTGTCCTCCTGAGTATTATGTATACCCCTCCCATTACTACGCATGAGTAGACATTCAATGAATGGTTTTTAAAATGCCTTTATTTAAACTATAGCATTATTAATAGATACATACTTAATACTGAGCAGAATACGGGATATTATGTCTGAGCTCATCTAACTGGCATCCCAGGACACCCTTTGACATGTTAAGAGTCTGAAAAGTCTGAGGAGAACTACTTTTTCAAAGCTGGGGATCAAGCCCAAGCTTTCCCACATGCTAAGTAAATGTTGTATCTCCCAGCCCTTAGGGAAACTTTAATTTTATATTTTCACTTAAATTGCAATCTAAAAAACTTTAATATACCACAGTGTAGATCATCTGAACATTCTCCTTAAACTAGAAGTTGTCTTTTATGTTCAGATCTGTCTCTCTGGTTTTCACAATCAATTTGGCCTCCAAGCGATCTCCCAGAGTGACGGTGTTTAGCTCCCAGTGTGTTGATAAGCACGTCTGGCTCCCTCCTGGTTGGCAGATCCTAATGTTCAAATGACAGCAGTCAACTCACATCTGCCTTTGAAGCCATCCTGAATACTTGTACTTGGTATAAAGGCCAAACTTAATATTGCAGTAGTAATTCATGCTTGAAAGACATGCTCACAGAATAAGACTGCTAAAGTATTTGTTTTTCAGAAATTGAAACTTTATTTAGCATAATGAAACCTCACAGTGCAATGGAATAATTTGTTAGGTTCATTGTCAAGGGGTAATGTGAAAACAGGAGGCTGCACTGGACCTTCTCAATAAATAAAGGATAAATAGCCACATGGGGGTACCTTAGAAACAAACATTTTGAAGTAATTTAAAGAGATAAATGGTAGAAGAGTTGAACTATCACTGTCTTAGTGGCTTTCTCGTTTCTGGGACTCAATAGCAGACACCAACACAATTAAAGGAGGAGGGGTTTATTTGGGCTCACTTTTTGGGGGGTGCTGGGGATCGAACTCAGGGCCTTGCACTTGCTTGGTTCACGTTTTTAGTCCATAAACGGTCAGCTCCCAGGCAGGAAGGCATAGTGGACGGGTGTGGCACAAGAAAGCTGTTCTGCAGCAAGAAACCAAGAGTAAAGAAGGGAGCCCAAAGGAAGACAGCCCCTTCTAGGCCCCTTCTAGGCCACGCCCCCAGTGACCCGCCTCTTCTGACCAGGCCCCGCCTCCTAACAGCGAGTCAGCTGTAGTCCCGTATTTCAGTCACCCTTGAAAGTCTGAACCCTGAACACATGAGGCCCTTGGAGACATTTTTCATCTAAACCATAACAATCACATAACGGCTGTACAGTCAAAGCTATCTGTATTCACAGATCACACAAAGGAATAATATATTGTTCATGCCAACTTGCAATATTTCACATTAAATGAAACTGAAAAATATGTAATAAAGATTTTTGTGAAATGGGTTTTTTTCACTAATCCCAAACAGGATATTCTATCACAATGATGGATTAATAATTAAGTTTTATTAAATATGAAAAATAATCATAATGACCCAAATAGGGTCCAGTTTGCTTTAAATATAAACAGTCAAATCAAGTAAACTATGTCATTCTTGTGTCTTTCAACTATTAAATATAACATTATTAAATGTACTTCGGCAAAACTTCATCCTTCTAGTTAGTTTAAAAGTATTTTTATATTGGTCTACATTTACTTGTGTTGGTCAACAGCTACTTTGATTTGCATATGTTAAGCAGAACCCTATAAAAGCTATTCCCATGATATTCGGTCCCAGAGCAGTGCACAATCAAAGGATCTCAAAGCAAATATTAATTCCAGCCTTTGCCCTAGGATCTTAAAATCTTAAAAGATAGCCACAACAGGGCCTGGGGATTTAGCTCAGTGATTAGAGTGCTTGCCTTGCAAGCACAAGGGCCTGAGTTCGAACCCTGGCACCACAAAAAAAAAAAAAGCCACAACAAACTTCTTTGTACTTAGTTAAAAATTCCAACTCTTTCTATCACTAGTATCTCAAAAATAGTAAACTTCTCACCTTACTACCCCAGAGGGCAGCTCTTCCTTCTGTTCCAAGATCTCCCACAATCAGCTCTCCTTCCATATCTTCTGCACTTAGCCCTTCTCCCCAAAGACTTTTCATCTGCGCTTATCCTCCACCACCATTATTCTAGAACTCTGAAAGGAATGCCGAACAGTTTCTTTCACACTAAGAGCATTTTCCTTCACCACTTACTACTATAAGGGCTGCTCCCAAGACAGAGTATGCACTTTTTATCCTTCCCCATTTACTTCATTTTGCAGGCAAACGCACAATCTGGGTTTTGGAGAATCAGAACTGTTTTCCAAGGATGTCAGACCAAAGCTGACAATTTCTTTATTGGGCAAGGAAAGAAAAAGGCTGAGACTTATGGGTCTTACTACATACATACCATTGTAATAAGAGCTCATAGGAATTTTTTCTTTCAAAAAAAGTCCATATAATCTTCAAGGTGAATGGTTAACTTTTAATAATGCAAGGTGCTGACCAATATGAAGAGTGTGCCACATTGGAGCTTCTAAAAAGGAGTGTATATCAATATAAATTTTCACTAGAATAGCTTTGTATACATAACAAAAGATGGTAGCAATGGTTGTCTCTGGGAAAGAGAGCCTGGTGAGTGTGGGTCAGGAATCGGTAAGAGTCTTGCTTTGCACCATGAACCCTTTTATTTTTTAAATATCTTATGACTTATTGGGACTATCTATCCCCAAATTGTTCTAAACGTTTTTAGAGGAAGAGGGTTACCCACACAGTACTACTTAAATTTGAGAAATATTGTATTCTGTTATATAAAACTCACACAACTAGACAAGACAAATATTATCCCCAACCTACTGACAAAGAATCTCAAATTCACAGTTTAAGTGACTTGACTAATTTACACGGCTAATAAGCTACATTACAGGAATTCAAACGCAGAAGCAAAGGGTTCCAAAGTCTGTTGTACCTCATACCACACTACTTCAGTATAAACTAAAACAGCCAGTGGACTAAACAATTATATCTGCCTTATCTAATAATCATGCTTCATAAATCATGAAAAATTCTAAACTCACCTCAAGAAAATATATTCTAAAAAGTAGGAGTTTACAATAGTATTAAAAATTTAAGGTGCCTAGGAATTAATTTAATGAAAAGAACTGGGCATGGTGGCACATGCCTGTAATCCCATCACTCTGGGAGGCTGAGGCAGGAGGATTGCAAGTTCTAGCCCTGGCATGGGACACTTAGAGACATAGAGAGACCCTGTCTCAAAATAAAAAATAAAAAAAGGGGCCAGGGATATAATTCAGTGCGAAGGGCCTGGGTTCAATCTATAGTGTCGCAAAAAATTAATGGAAAGTAAACAACATCTATAGCATGAAAATGATGAACTATTACTAAGAAAAATATAGGAACACATGAATAACTGGAATGTTACACCACATTCATTGACTGAAAATTTCAATACTAAGTGATCAGTTGCTCCTGGATTAATTTATAGATTCAAACAAATCACAATTTCAAATCTAGCAGTTTTATTATAGGAAATGAAAGCTAACTCTAAACTTTATAAGGAATAGTCAAAATATACACTCAATATTTAAAATTTTAAAATTTATTAAAGTAAAAGATATATTGCCATTAATCCCCTTCAAAATACTCCCCCTTGCTTCAAACACACTTATCCCATTGTTCTTACCACTTTCTGAAGAAGTTTTGAAAATTCTCTTTCATGTCCTTACAGGATGTGATCAAAAATGTGATGAAGGTTGCTTTTGAGTGCCATTCAACAGAAAGGCAGGCTCATAAAAACACGACAGTGTGTCCTCATCCACCTTATTCACCAGATCTGGTGCTCTATGACTTCTGGCTCTTGCCCAAAGTCAAAACAACCATGAGAGGGAAACATTTTGAATTCATTCAGGACACTGAGGTGGCCACAAAAGTGCAACTAAAGAAAGTGGCAAGAACAATGGGGTAAGTGTGGTTCAAAGCACAGGGTACGGGACATTTTGAGAGGGATTAACAGGGATATGTCTCTTTTGTAATTTAAACATTCACTATGTTTTCCTGTCACACCTCATACATGGAAAATCAAAGAACCAAAATTCCTGAAAAAGAAAAACTAAGCTACAGAACTCATATTCCTGCATTTAAGACTTGTTACAAAGTTACAGCAACCAACACAATTAAAGGTACCACTGAAGAAGTACCAAGTCAAACCTTGGACTTGGGGAAAAAATAACAACACATGTACCCAACTTGTATCCAGAATGTGTAAAGAACTCCTCCAATCGGTTACAAAAAAGGCAATCCAATTAAAAAAATGAGCAAAACACTTGAACAAATAGATCAAAAATAATATATATACATGCATATAGTCAATAAATGCATGAAAAGATGCTCAACATTGTTAGTCATCAAACAGATGCACATGGAAACCACAATACAGCAACACTAAACACTCACTGGACTGGCTGGGATTCTAAATTTAATTATAAAATTCCAAACTCAATTGAATATAAATTTTAAATGGTATCAAACAAATGTTGGCAAGGACTCAGAGCAACAGAAACTCTTCTTTCAATGCTGATGAGCCTCTAAAATCATAGGTCTGAATGGCAGTCTCTTAATAAAATTAAACATAAAACTATCTCATGATCCAACTAGTTCATTCCCAGGGATTAAAGAAAGAGAAACAAGCATGTGTGTCCTCAAAAACAATTAGGGACCATTCATTGTGAGTCTACTCAAAATAGCCAAAACTACAAACACCAGGTCCCCATCCATAAAAGAATGTAAAACAAACTGTGGTCTGTCTACACACACAGTGAATTACTATTCAGCAATAAAGAGGAATAAAACAGTAATGCAGGCAACAACATGGATGACTCACATATCGAGCAGAAGAGACCAGGTAGCTATACATACGAAGTGCTAGAACACACAGATGAATCTGTGGTGATAGAAATCTGCACAGTGACTGCCTGCCTAAGAGGAGAACTGACTGAGAAGGGCTGCAAAGGAATTTTCTGGAATGAAGGAAGACCTTCTACCGTGGAGTGTGGTTACGTGGGTGTACATATTGTGGAAATTCATCATACACATGAAATTAGAGCATTTTACTATATAATTATACTTCACAAAGAAGAAAACAGGGGTGGGAGGAACAGCTGGTATAACACTTTTTGTGACATTGTTCCATGTGTTTTTATTTTCCTTCAACCTGGGTAGCTCTGTGCAGTGCTATTTTTAGAATGCAAGTCACAGAGGTAAGAGCTACATCTGTCTAACTTGCTTCACATAATACCAGTCCCATTGCCAATTACCAGTAAGGTTGTTTGGTGAGGAGGCGGAAGATAGCTAATGAGTAAAGAACAAAAACTTGCTTCCAATGCAGGCAAAGAATTAGCAGAAATTGAAATGATAAATATCTCAGAGCATGCCAATTTAAGGTATATCCTTTACAAAGCAATCTGCACCATCCAAGCATATAGAACCTCCGTTAAACAATTTCTAACTCTGTAAGTCTGCATTCCATTTCTTCTGTGAAGTTCAAATGGTACCATCTGCTACTCGATTTTAAAACAGATGTCTTTTTCCACCAGAAGTGTTTTATGTTCTCTATCAGAACAGGGGAAGGTAAGGTGGCAGGTGATATATGAATGATATTTTGATGTTGTCTGAGAACTAATAAAACATGAAGACCTGCGCCCCTGCATCTTAAAAACAGGGAATAATTAAATAAAAATGATCGGTTAGAGCTCCTACTTCATGACCAATACCACTGAAAAATACAAAGTGTCTCAATGAGGTCAGCTGAGATTGCTGAGAAAGAGATGGTAAAAATATTTGCAGTATTATTAGATGTCTGTGGTGGGAATTCTATCTTGAGAGAACAAGGTCAAAACTTACTCAATAAGCCCCAGAGGTGATAGAAAACAACCAGGCGATACAAATCCAGGTCTCGTGGGCATAGGTGAGTATTTATAACCGATAAAAAGATCAGAGTGGCATACTTCAGTCCTCATTCCCAAGGGATTCTCCAAATTTAGGACTGTTTGTAAAATTTCCCCCTAAATACCAAAGAGAACCTACCCTGAGGGATATATCAGAAACATAGGACATCTGATTTGCAGGAACAGCGATGACCAGGGAAACAGAAGCGCTAGCTCTTCTCTCGGATTTCTGCTAATAAGCTGCTGTAACTCAGGCAGGTGAGAACAGGTCTTTCCTTAAATGATGCGCACAGAGATGCTAGCAAAGCACCACGCAAAATTATGCATCAGTTCATTATCCTCAAAAGGAAAGTGGAGTTATCCTGTTAAAGAAGAGTAGCAGATAAATGTAAATTGCTGTTATTGTTTTCAATCATGTTGTCAAAATCATATTAAAAGATCCTTTCAGCTATTACAGGTATTTTGATGTATTTGCATTTTCTAGTTGTTATGAGCGAGTGGTAGTGTGTATCCTTATGATAGGGTATTACTATAATGTAAAGAAAAGAGGCATTTTGCAAATTATTTTTTGATCTGTCTTTGGAAAGTTTGCTCATAGGAAGGGATTACAGTGAATCTCAACTGGAATATCTGATGTAAAATTTTATAGCTAAGGCAGTGTATATCAAGACTAATGAATATTCCTATATAATTTGAACAGTAATCAGATGCTAGGGAGTATTTTTAATTAGTCAGCAGAAGAAAAATTATAAGCACAAAGGTTTCATGCAGTAGAAACCAAAGTAGCAGAAAATTGAAAATAACTTATGCCTAACATTAGAGGAATAGTTAAGAAAACCATGATACTTCAATTTAAATACCATCCAATCATTAAAAACTACAGCCGAAGATGTAGTTCCATGACAGCGCATCTGCCAAGCATGGGCGAAGCTCTGGGTTCTATCCTTGGAACAGCAAACTAAGTAAATAAATAAATACCAAAGAAATATGCAATAAATAATACCTAAATGTGTACACCAAAGAAATACATACCAATGATTTCAGTGTACCACGGAGATGCACAAGTGAATAAAACAAGATTTAAAATATATATATATCTGAGATACAAATACATAAGGAGTATATGTAAACAAAGACACACAAGTATTCTAAAACTGACATGATCACATTTTGCTCTCTTTAAAATTTTAATGCCATTCTACATTACTTTATAACAAAGGCTTACAAATGTGTAACAGAAGCACAATGACATATTTCATTTACTTTAAAAGTTGACTATAATAGATACAGTACTGTATTCTTTCACATATTATTCATCCTCCAATTCAGATAACCGCCCCCCACAAGCTACCCCAAAAAAGTCTTATTTTTCTTTCTACAAAACTTATACTCTACATTTTACCCTGAAGATCGCTTACCCCTAACTTCACTTAGTAACATCCTTGCATCTCTCCTGGGCATTATAAATCACATTTCTAGTAATTGTACACAGGAATAGTTTGTGTCATTTAAACAGCCTTTTTTCTACTAAAGAACATTTGTTTCCAGTTTTGCCACTATAAGAAAAAAGCTGCCTGGATATACATATACCTTATGTGGTGGTGTGTTTAGTCCTGTAGGATAAATCCTCAAGGCTAGGATTGCTAGGTCAATGACATACCCATTTTTACAAAAAGATAGTGTAACTTTCTACAAAGTTTCTACATTCACCTTCCCACCAGAAATACACAATGTCTGTTTTCATAGATTGTCACCTGTACTGGTTATTACCAACCTTAAATTTTTTGCAATTGGCCAAGTAAAAATTGTACCTCAAATGTCATTTTTTTAAATGCCAATGAAGTTAAACCTCCTTTTGTTGACCATTTGCATTTTGGGTGCTATAAATATGAACAATCTTTTCTACTCTGTCATTTTTGCAATCGATTTGTAGAATGTCTTTGTAAATTGAAGGTATTGACTTCTCACCTGTCATGTGACTGCATATATTTGGCCCACTCGGTTTCTTGTCATTTGGGTTTTTTTATTGAACATCTTTCCATTGAGATACATTTTTAAGTTTGTATATGTATTGATCATTTTCTTAATTGTCTCTAGATTTCCTGTCTTGATTCCTGATCTCCATTTACCTGCAAGGTTACAGAAATGCTCTCCTAAATTTTCACCTAATATTCATAAAGATTTTATTTAACATTGAGATTTAATCTACTTGGTATATATTTTTGTAAGTAGTATAAAGCATAAGTTTATATTCATTTCCTTCCAAATAAGTAGCAAAATTATACCAACAACATTTAATAATCTATGTTTTCCTACTGAATTACAATGGAAGCTTTTCTGATGATAATTTCTCTTGTATTCTTAGAAACATGTTTCCTATGTCCCACGGTTCAGGTTATTATTTCTCATGCCATTGACATTCTGTTTTGATTACTGCAGAATTACCGTAAGATTCTCAACCCCATGATTATTGTTCTTTTAAAACATAAAATTTGCTACTAAAATTCACTCATGTTTTCTTCTGCCTGAATTTTAAAATAATTTCCCTGATTCCAAAAATGTCTTTATTGGATTCTGATAGGAATTATTTTGCATTTGTTTGGCAAATGATGACATTGGTATCATATGAGGTATGACTGAAAACTGTAGTGAATATTCACATTTTTAAAAATTTTTATTACAGAGAAAGACACATTGTTATTATCCACCCCCCCAAAAAAAATACTCTCCCTCACTTTGAGCACACTTATCCCATCATTCTTACCACTATCTAAAGCAGTTCTGGACGTCCTTGTTCACCAGTGTCTTTATTTGCACTGTCATGGATACCTCTATGTCCTGAATCAATTCAAAATGTTTACTTTTCATGGTTATTTTGACTTTGGGGAAGATCCAGAATTTGAACAGTCTCCAGTCCAGTGAATATGGTGGATGAGGACACACCACAGTGTTTTTATGAGCCTGTCTTTCCATTGGATGGCACTTAGCAGCAGCATTCACTGTATTTTTTTTTGTCACATCTCATAAAGACACTCACAAAAGAGGACTATCAGAACTGCTTCAGAAAGTGACAAGAATGAAAGGATAAGTGTGTTTGAAGTAAGTGTCTTAAGGGAGAATTAATAGCAATTGTGTCTTTTACTGTAATAAATTTTAAAAAATTTAAATACTCACTGTATATTCAGTCATATCTAAGTCTTCCCAAACAGTACATGGCATATTTCTCCATTTGTTCAAGTATTGCTTAATGTCCTTTGATTAAATGTTAGGTAAGTTCCTTATCCTTCCTGTATGAGATGGCCCCAGCTATTTTATAACTTGAAGTACTATTGCAAATGAAATTTCTTGTCCATATCTTACAAGTTAGGACCTGATGCTTTATACACATCTCATGCCCTGTTCTTACTTATTAGTTCCTCCGTGCATACACAGGCTCAGTTCAGCAGGTGAGGCAGTCTAGACAGCCTCAGTCAGGCAGCACCTTATCCCCGCCAGGATCCTCTCGTCTATCTTGGAGACACTTACAGCTTGATTATTGGACATAAAGTACTACAGAAATCCCAGGCATGAACACAGACCCTATTCATCAAGACCAATGTCCCCAATCTGTCAGATCAGCCTGGTCTAAGTATTGTCCTAGACATAGTTCTGTGCAGCAAGAGTGGGAACATTTTCTCAGAATCCCCTGGGAGTCTTGTTAACAAACCCTAGACCAGCTGTGGCAAATTTTCTCATCATTGCTTGCTGAAGTCTCTATTAAGTGTCTGTGTATGCATGTGTGTGTTTATTTCTAATACAAAGCCATTTTTGGAATCTGTCATAAGGGGGGAATAAACAATATGGTCAAAAATTGATTTTAAAAAAAAGACTAAGGGCATTTAACCCAAGTGTCTGAAAACATAGTAGTCAAACAAGTTATAGTGCACCAATCCAGATGGATTTGATATATTTATACACACAGTATTTAAAGTCTATATAACACATTTCAAAGACCATTGCATAACATTGTAAATATTCATGCTAACATATTAAGTTCAACAGAAATCTTTCAAAACTGCATATATAATTTGGGGTTCTTCTTTGGCGATAGTATGAGAAACAGAATAGGTGGGAAGTACAGTAAGTCCCTGACTTATGAAGGAGTTCCATTCCAGGAAAACATTCGTAAATTGGATTTGTTTGTAATCTGAAAAAAAGAGTCTTACACAGTACACCTGTGAATCTCATACAGTACACCTGTGACTCTTACACAGTACACCTGTAAATTGTATACAGTATACCTGTGAAAGTTTGCAACTCAAGTGTTCATAAGTCAGTGACTTACTGTATATAGCTGTTATATATATTTATATATACAAATATGCTATGTGCAGATGAATCAAAATACATTTCTACATGTTTAAGGGGACAACATTTCTTTCTGTTTTCCAGATATTTACAACAAACATAAATAGGAAACAACATATACTTTATTTAAAAGATATACAGTACTGTCTTTTATGTTTATACTTATGGAATGTTTATCTTTTTTTCTCATTTACAACCAATATTAGTTTCCTAGGGCTACCATAACAAAGTATTACAAACTGGGTAACTTAAAACAACAGAATTTTCCTTCCATTCTGGAAAGGAAGAAATCAAGACGTTTGAAATCAAGATGTTAGCAAGGCCGTGCTCTCTCAAGAGGATCTTGGAAAGGATCCTGCCTCTTCTAGGCTCGGATGGTTGCCAGCAGCCCTTGACATTCCCTGGCTGGCAGATGCACGACTCCAATGTCAGCTTGCATTTTCACATGGCTCTCTTATGTCTCTGTCCAGAGCCCCTTCACCTCATAAGGATACCAGTCCTCAAAGTAGGGCCCAATCACCCAATATGACTTGATTACATCTGCAAAGACTCTCTTTCCAAACACAGTCACATTCATAGGTTATGGCGGTTAGGACTTCAACAGATTACTAAGGAGGACCCAATTCGACCCATAACAACCCACCCTCTGGTTCCCAAAGTCCACGTCCTTCCTGCAGGCACGATACATTCATCCCATCCAAATATCCCAGGAAGACTTTTCCCTCTGTCACCTCCCCCCACCAATTCTTGTGGTTAAATTTGTAAACTAATTGCAAATGTGCAAGTGTGATTGTGTCCAACTCTACTGGACAACCAGTTGTCATATAACCAAATCTTTATAGGATTAAAATTAAAGCAGAAAAGATCAATCCAGACCTTTGCTCCCAGACAAAATTACTATTTCTGCAGGTGATATGAAGCTCAGAGTGAAGTCCTTGCTTGGCTGAAATCCTAGTCTCTCTGTAAGAACCATGGAACAATTTTATCAAGTGTTTTCTGGGCCAACGGGAATAATGTGGAGCCGCCATCCAAGCCACTGAGCATTACTTTGACTATTTGGCCACCAAGCAGTGCTGTGTGATTTTAAAATCACACTCCTAAGCCAAATGTTTCCATATCTGCAGAAAAATTAATACCTCCCCTTCAGGAAGGGAGTTATAATTCACAGTTCAGTCCTGACAACAGCATGAGCTAATTAACCAACCTTGGAAACAAAATAGAGTAGTTTTATTTTATTTTAAACCTGTTTAATAAATATGCTATGCATAGCTGCTGAGGCAATAGCAACCACTAGGAAATTATTATGAACATAAATTAGCAGAGCAGTTTGTCCAAACCACAGGTAAGTAAGTGTTCAGACTGATTTGTTTTTAAAACAGAAATCAAAGTTGTCGAAGTAAAAATTACATATAAAAATGCTGAGGCATTGATACAAAGCCAGGGAAGTAAATATTTTGAAAACTAAGGAAGCAGACTTCAAGGTTGAATTCAAGTCAATGTTGTGGCATAGTAGAAAGAAGAGTACACTCCAAGTCAAGAAGCACTGAAATGCACTCAACGGAACGGATGACTCTGTGCATCCTTGTGTGAGCAAGGCAAGCTCTTTAAGCAGGCCCAGCTTCATAATCTGTGGGACTCAGTGTGAAATGAAAATACAGGGCCCAGTTTTAATAAGCAACTAAGGATTGTTAAAGGATCGCAAGAGAACATTAAACTCAACACAGGGTCTTTCTAAGCACAGAACCCTGGGTAATTACACAGGTTGCGTACATCTCCGAGTTTTAATTTTTTAATCAGTGAAATGAAAAAAATCAAAAGTCCATTTGCTTTGTCACTTTCATGAAGCGATGAGGGTGATAGTTTGAGATAGTGCCCATAAAATGCTTGGTGAACTTTAAAGTTCGTCGTGCAAAGCAGAGGCCGTGGAAAGCTCAGAAATGTAAATAAAGGTGTCTCCTGGAAACCCCTAGCCCACTTCCAGGAATTTAATAACTTAATGAGGAATAGATAAATACGCCTTTACCTATGCCTAGGGCTTTATAAATCACAAAATTGAGATCGAGCCTATTCTAAAAAGGTTTCATTGAATTGAAAGAAACCAGTTCACTAAATGCAATGTGGTTTCCTGGATTGAATCCTGGATCAGAAAAAGAACATCAGTGGGAAAAGTGCTAGAAATCCACAAACACCCTAGAGCTTACTTAATAATAACCTTCTGCTGGGGCTTTCTTTTTTCCATATATTTATTTACTTATTTTGTGGTACCGGGGATTGAACCCAGAGCCTTCACACTGAGCTACATCTCAAGTCCTTTTTTAAAATGTTTTAATTTTGACACAGGGTCTCACTGAGTCTTTGGGTTCCCCAGGCTGAGGATGCCCTAAATTATCTAGGCAGTTGTTTTAAATTACATATCCAAATATATATGTACATGCTTATGCACACAAATAGAAAAGGGGATGAGGAAAACAACCTGGATAAATGGAAATGGCTTAAAGTTTTGCTGGGCCTAAGTGTTCTGCCTATTTCAAATTTACTCAAACGTTCAACTTTAGTTCCGCAACCTTCGTTCTTTAGTAGGCATCACTTTATATTCCTTCGTAATGAGCACTTTCCAATTACAAGATTAATTCATACTTGTTCTAGAAAATGCATCAGCATACAACTTCCAAAAGTTACCTATAATCTGATCACTGAGACATCAACACGGCCAACATTTTGACTCCCTATCACACTATTGTTATCTACATGTGTACAAAATATTTTTAGAATGATGGAGCCCATTCTATATTAACCTCTATTTACAAAATTATATTTCGTGGACCATTGGGTTTCATGGACAAAGAGTTTGCGAAGCTCTTGTTCTATATTTTCTTTCTTCAGGATTAACTCTACAAAATAGCAAATCCATGAGAAGTCCTGAATAGCTTTTAAACTAGAATATATTCAATGTCTGAATTCTATTACTGCCCAATTGAATAATCCTTAGGGAGGTCTTGTATAAATAACTTATCCTGAGTGTTTGCACTTAATACAATGTTATGAGTATTTTCCTGCATTATTGTAAATTAATTGCAAATATAATTTAAACAAATTACATCACATAAGTGTATCATCGTTGTTATTTATTATACCACAATCATCAGAAAGAGGAAGAGAGCAAATATTTGAGGGTTTGTGGGCCCTACAATCTCCTTCCAACTATGGAGCCTGCTGCTAAATTCTGAAAGCAATTACAGATACTCTGTAAACAAATGGATGTGTCTGTGTTGCAACCAAACTTTTATATAATTTTCACATGTTCTGAAATATTATAGTTCTTTTGAATTTTTTTAAGCACGTAAAAATATTTTAAAAACATGTTTAGCTTACAGGCTGCACAAAATCAGATGTCCTGCAGGCCACAGTTAGCCAACCTGTGTTCTGCTTTTCCCCTAACTTCAAAAATTAATATCCTGGAAATTTGGAGAAATAAATCTTTGCCAGAATTTCTGGATGCTTCTTTTAATAAATTCCTAGAACTTAACAACCAGGCCAAGGAATACAAATATCATGCACCATGTACATATTACTAGATTGATTTATTGAAAAAAAATATATAGTGTTCAACAGAACTGTCCAGAAGGATCTATCTCACTAAAATCAGGCCAGTTCTGATTATTAACTTTTGATAATTTAATAGACGAAAATTAGTATCATCTTCTATTATGCATTTCTCTGATTGCTAGTGAGGTTGGACAGTTTTTCAGGTTCACTGACCATTTGTACATTCATAGTTGCATCTTGTGTGTTGTGTATCCTTTTCCAATTTGTTATTGAGATATTGTTTATTTCCTTGTTAATGTGAGTTCTTTATATACTGAGCACATTATTCCTTCTTAGTTTTGCCAAATATTTTCCAATTTTGTGAATCTTTTAATTTTACTTTTATATGTTCAGTTATAGAGGCAACTTTTGATTTTATATATTTATTATAGATTGATTATAGATATAGCTATATATTGATATAGACTTATAAATGCATAAAATATTTCCATTTGGATTTTTTAATGTGGAAAATCATTTCCTAATCAAAAATCATTTGAATAATCAACAAAATTTTCTTCTGCTTCTGTATGTTAAATTTAACTCTTCCTATTGTCTGGTATTCACTGGATATGTAGTGTGAGATGAAATACTAAACTGTTTTTTTCCAAATTGTTTTCCCCAATTGTCTTTTCAAAGTTCAATTTTCCTACCATCATTTATTGCATAATCCATTCCTTCCCCGACTGCTCTTTGATGTAAATACTGGCATTTAAATATAGGGAAAAATGGCACCTAATGTTGGGGTAAGTTTGAGGGGCACATCTAAGCCATTCCATTTATTTTTGTCCTTCCTTGTACTTTCTTCCACTCAACATAGCTTCAGCAATTGTCATTTTAGCATACATTTAAACATCTGTTAGTGTTAAAATGTATACTAAACGACCACTCCACTTAATTATCCCAAGTTCTTCTCAGAAGAAATTAAAAGGCATCTTGGGAGTATTTATGTTAGGAAAAAATGTTCCCAGCATATTAATTAATAGTCTATGACAGAAACCATGCACAGATAATTGACATCAAGTTTGCCCAAGAAAAGAGCCAGATGTGAACCAAAAAATTTTTCTGGGAGTCAGAGTGCAGATACACATTATCTTGGGGAAAATCATTTCCCAATCTACTTTAGGCCTACAAATAATAGTGCTTGATTCTTCCAATTAAATCTGCTACCAAAATGTGGCTCGAATTCCGTGGCTCATCAATCCCATATTAGCTGTGACTTTAGCCTTGTCCCAGGCCAAATGCATTAGCAGAATCTTACCAGAAAATATGATCTACACAAACAGCATCTTTCTTTCTTTCCTGGATAACGTTTCTGGGTGGACTGTAAGCCCAAAAATCCTCAAAACTGTGTCGGCAGGAGAAAGAAATAGTAGCAACCATACCGTAGCTGAACCTCGGATTATGAGCATGCAGAGCTGGTGCTATGCTTTGGATGTGTGTCCCCCATAGATCTATATATGTCAAGATCTGGTCCCCAGGGAAGTGGTATTGGGAGGTACTGTGCGTGAACTTCTAAGCGGCAGAGCCTTGCAGAAGTTCCTTAGGTCACTGGCACCAGGCCCTTGAAGGGGACGGTGGGATCCCTAGTCTTTTCCTCACTGTCTTGATCGTGATCGAGATCATGATGTGACCGCTTGCTGTAATACGCACTCTTGCCATGACATGGCAGGATTAGAGACCCAAAGCAATGGGGCCGCCCACCCCTGGATTTGAACCTCCAGAACCCTAAGCCAAAATAAACTTCTCTTTATTTCTCAAGTAGCATGTGTCTGGTATTTCACCGTACCAGTGCAAAGCTGACCAATGCACCTGGGTTGGCGAACAAAAGCCCCACGGCTGAATATGACCCACAGCCTATTTTCGCAAGTAAAGATTTGCAGCACAGCCATGCTCTTTCATTTACTGTTGCCTGTGATGTTTTTTCAACATGCAACGGTAGAGTTGAATAATTTCAGCAGAGATCATATAACCTGTAGAGTTGGAAATATTTACTATCTGTCCCTTTATAGAAAAAGTTTGTTGATGGTGTCATGATACATCTGCTTCCTCGTCCCCACTAGGATAGGCCCTCACAAGTACGCTTCACTGATTATAAAGACAGATTCTTATTTCTCTTTTACTTTCACCTCAATAATTCCTGTCTGCTTTTAATTAGAGTCAAATCCAGACCTCAACCATTCATACAGAAGACCAAAGGGTAATGCAGTCACAACTTTTAATTTCCCTCCACTATGCTGCAATCAGTTCTCAAATTGAATCTGATTGTCAAAGCCTGAGAAATGCTCAAGCTGGGGCCAAGAATAATAAAGGTAAAGCAGTTAAGAAAAGGGCAAGGTGCCTCTTCCGTTGACCTATTTCTGATGCAGAAGAGGCACCTAGACTAAGGTGAGAACAGCAATGCAGAAATGTCCACATTTCTGAATCTTTAAAATAGATCCATTATTTTTAAATACATGTCTTCTGTCAGTCTGAAATCTTTCCAGCATAAGAGCAGAGACATGCACAGGCCTTTGCTATCAGCAAGGTAATTGCTGGCTCGAGCCCAAGAAGTTCAGTCCCCGAGCCATAAATTGAGTGACACTTTGTACTAGCAATCTTGTGTTTCCACAGCAGCAAATAAGAATGGCAGCAGACCAAATGATAACGATGTTGTCCGTCCTTACACTGCGTTTCAGACTCCAGACTTGAAACATGTAAACTGTTTGTCAAATCCTTTCCTAAATGCTCATCCACAACATTTGCTGAAGAAGATTACAGGAATGTTTCATGTGTTCTACTTTAGCAGAAAATGAGGCATTTCATTTAGATAAGGTTTATGAAAAATTAATTTGAAGTTCAGAATTCTTGTAGTCATAATTACTTTGGAAAGAGCTTTTCCAAAATGTATCACTTTGATTTGTGTTAAATGCAAAACAGTAGATTTTCCAGTGACTAAGGGCCATCATTTTGAGCACTTATGAACCATCCCTGTCCTCAAAGAGTTTATAATCCAGCCAACGTTTATTGTAAAGAGCTAGATAGAAAATATTTTGGGCTTTCTGGGCCATGCACAATCACTGTTGCAAGTTCAGAAATAAAATTCTACCTGAGGGGCATTAAGCTTTTGGGGGGATCCAAGTTGAATCTTCAAAGGAAGTTTACAACTCTATTTTCAAAAGTAAATATACATCTAGAATATGTAAGGAACGCTTTCAGCTCAACAACAAAATGTTGAACAATCCAGCTGAAAAATGGGCAAAGGACTTAGACATTTTTCCAAAGAAAATTTACAAGTGGCCCAAACACACATGAAAAGATGCTCAACATCATTAGGAAAATGTAAATCAAAGCCGCGAGATACCACTTTACTTCCACTAGGACAATTAGAATAAGAAACATATGGAAAAGAACAAATGTTGAAGAGGATGTGGAGATATTGGAACATTTAAACATTCTGGTGAGAATGTAAAATGGTTCTGTAGCTATAGAAAACAGTTTGTCAGTTCCTCAAAAAGTTCAGCATAGAATTCTTATATGGCCCAGCAATTGCAGCCTTACATGTATACACAAAAGAATCGAAGATAGGCACTCGAATAAACACAAGTACATGTATGTTCGTAAGAGCACTATTCACAGTTTGTAGAGGTTTCGGCCCATAGTCGGCTTGCCTCAAGGCAGGGCTGCTCATGGCCTGGTGATGAGGAAGCAGAGTGTACCAAGAGAAGAGCCAGGAAGAGAGCTAGACCCTTCCAGTGCATGCCCTCTGCCTCTTCCAACGAGACCCCACCTCCTAACAGCAAGTCGGCTAGAAGTACCACAATCCAATCAGCTCCCAAAGCCTCACCTATGAGCACACTGAGGCTTTGGGAGGACATCTAGATAGAAACCGTAACATTATGTTATGCAAATCTTACCTCAGTTTAAAAAAAAAAAAAACAGGAAAAAAGTAAATATCCAGGACAGTCATAAGGTCAAAAATCATAAATGCTATTTTATTAAGTTGTAATATATCATAAGCCATTTATAAATTATATATATGTATATAAATTTTTCCTATGTTTCCAGAGCTTTGGGCCAGTTCACATATGTATTGCTTTTTACTTTTTTTCACTGTTAAATGAAATGTGTTTGTTGTAAAACTTCAAGGCATATAGAACATCATAGTGGCAGCTAAACTATATTAAGCTCTGGCCGTTTGCTAACAGTGTGCTGAAATGAATAATCCACACATGTGTGAATTCTCCCTATGAGCGGGACACAGTGTCTATGCCTAATTTTAAAAGTGAAGAGCTAGAAGATGAAAGAGATTAAGAAACAGGGCTTAAAATAGAAACTAATGGGGTTGGGGATTTAGCTCAGTGGTAAAGCATTTGTCTAGCAAGCGCAAGGTCGTGAGTTTGGTCCCCAGAACCCAGCCCCCAAAAAAGAGATAGAAACTAGTAAGTAGCAGAGCCTAAATTTAAAATTCCACAGTCTGACTCCAGCAGCCTGTTTCTTAAATACTACTCGTCACTGCCTTAAAAGAAACAACAATTAGGGTATCTCTACCTAATTCCCTAATTTCACTCTTCAGAGGGGAGCACTATTAGCTAAACATTTTCAGATTTTTTTTAACAAAATGAGGATTTCACTATAAATTTAATAAATTATGAGCATATTTTCATGTCTATACAATTGCTTCATCCACATTAGAGGCCACTGCAAATACGCCATCATTTAGTTATCCTATCCCTTAGTGCTGGACATCAACGTTGCTTCTATTTCACTATTAATTACATTGTTATAGTAAAACTTTCAATAGTTTTGTTCAATTATGGTGCTGAGATAAATTTCTAAACCAGGCAAAAGATATGTCTATTAGTTGCTAACTTGTCCGCCTCAAATTTTGTATTTTTATGGATTTACATTTGCACCACTAGCAGGTAAGAAGGCTTCTTTCTTTATACCATCACAAGTCCTGGGCATTGTTAATCTTTGTAGTCTTTACCAACTGATAAGTCAGAATATATATCTTAATTCTTTCATTGACCATTGAACTGATTTTAAGAATTGCTTCTCTATGTCCATCCTTTGCCCATTTTTTATTCAAGAGGTTTTTTTTTAATTTGTAAGACTTGTTACATATTATAGCTATTAACTCCTCCATTTGGTTTTTTCTGTCATGTCTATTACTGCTTTTATCATGCGCCACTATTTGTTTTGACTTACAGGATTTGGAGCAACCTACAAGGCTTCTTGTATTTTGTAATGAAGTAAATTCTCAATATTTTAATTTAATGTTTCTAACTTTAGTGCCATGCTTTAAAAAAAGAGACAGGGTGGGAAGGTTTCATGTCAAAATTATGAAGATAGTTTTCTGTTTTCCTCGGAAATTTTTAGTTTTCCTAGTTAAGCTTTAGTCTACTTCAAATTGATGTTTGTAAACAGTGAAAATTAGGTCTCTGACTTAAGAAGTGTCCTTTAGGGTGACAGCAGAAAAGAGTACCTCTGAATTTTGCTTTGTGGTTGGTTGGCTGGTTGGTTTGGGTTTTAAAGTCTTGTTTCATCCTGGAAGAAGTGAGTTTTTTGTTTTTATTCTAATTTTTCAATTTATCTTTGTGCATTTGTTTCTATAGAGAAAGGCCCTAATTGCAGAATCACAATGGAATTGATTTCAGAGTGAAGATCAAAGCCACATATCATACCCTCCTTCCTTTCCATGGACATCTTTTATGACTTCAGATATGGTCCAGTGGGACCCACACCACAGTGCACAACTGTAGACATAAAAAAAAAAAAATTCAAGACCAAGTCAAAGAGAAGGAAGGAAAAATGCCTGAGGGGTGACCCTATGATGATGTGGATGTTGATATTCACCTGCCAGGTCTATGACCACTTAGCCAAGTCTCATGAAACCGGGTCTGGAAGCAAGTGGTCTTGGGCACCCTTCAAGTTGTTCTTTATTGTAGTGGAGTATAGTGAGTAGTGGAGATAAAATTTTGGCTGACGAGCTCATCCTGGTCCGTGGTCAATTCATGGGTTTCGACAAGGAGCTAGAGAAAGAGCAGTGGAGTGATACTGGTGGATGCTGAAGGACCACAGGCATCACCTAACTCCTCAGAGTTCCCAGCACTCCTGCTGGGATCCCACACAGCACTAGGAACATCAGTGGAGAAGAGTGACTCTGCGAAGTCTATTTGGCACATCGGACCCAACTGGCAGACAAAGTTTGGGGGTGTCTCCTTTACTCCTTCAGTTTAGCACTCATCCTATAAGATTTATCGCCAGCCCACTTCATACCTATGGTTTTTAATGCCATCGCTTTGCCTTGTTTTCAGCAAAACGCTTCCTGAAATTATTGAACTATCTTTTACAGGTATACATATTGAGGACTGAAGTGTGTTCCCCCCAAAAGATATGCTGAAGTTTTAACCTCTATTACCTGTGAATGTAACCTTATTTGGAAATAATCTCTACAGCAGTAATCAGTTAAGAGGACATCATGCTGGATTAGAGTGGTGTTCTGGTTTCGATCAAGAATGACTCCCAAGGGGCGGGGGATTTAGCTCAGTGATTAGAGTGCTTGCCTTGCAAGCACAAGGCCCTGAGTTCGATCCCTGACACCACAAAAAAAAAAAAAAAAAAAAAAAAAAGAATGACTCCCAAAACTCTCATGCACTCAGGGGCAAGGCTCTGGAAGGTGATTGGATCATGAGGGTGCTATTGGGCCTGGTCAGAAGAGGCAGGTTGCTGGGAGTGTGACGTGGAAGGGTACGTCTCTCTCCCTGGCTCCTCCCTTCTCTCTCTGCTTCCTGACTGCCATGAGGCGAACCACTGTCCTCCCAGGCCCTTCCATTTAACTGCCTGCCTTCCAGGCAGCTGACCGTGGACTGTAACCATGAACCAAAACAAACCTCTACTCCTTTGAGTTGTGTGTGTCAGGTATTGTGTCTCAGCAATGGGAAAGTGACTAAGACAGGTGACCCCTTAATCCAAAATGATTAGTTCTTTTATAAAAGGGAAATTTGGCCCAAGCACAAAGGCAGAGAGGTAATAGGGCCATGTGGTGACAGGCAGAGAATGGAGTTATGCTGCGACAAGTCCAGAAATACCTGGGGCTCAGAAGCTAGGAATAGATCAAGAGGGACTCTCCTCTATTGCCTGTGGAAGGAACAAGGCCCTGCCGAATCTTTGACTTAGGATTTGTATGCAAGAATTGTGCAAGATTGGATTTCTGTTGTTATAAATAACCAAATTTGTGCTATTTTGTTAGAGCCTACACAGGAAACTAAAACACATTTACAACCAATCTTCTACCCCAGCCCTGAACCCGAGAAGATGCTAGTGCCACCTCCTATACTGTCCACCCCTCTTACTGTTCTTCATGTACCTTGACTCTTGAGAAATCTGTCTCATGGTCCTTGCTGGAAAGCTTAGCACTGCTGCCTCAAACTGCCTCTATGTAACTCTGAGCTGTGCTGTTCAATTCGGTGGTGACTGGCCACATACCACTGTTGTGCACTCACAGTATGCCTGATGCATCTAAGGAACTGAATTTTTTATTTCATCCCATTTTAATTCATTTAAATTGAAATATGAAAGTAAATGCTCAGGTTAAACATGCTTCAAACATCTTGGGTTTGTGAATACATTTTGTCATTGTAATTTTTATAAAATCTAAATACGGACTATTTTGAATAAAAATTCAGCATCCAAATTGAGATGTGTTTTGAGTGTAAAATACACACTGAATTTTGAAGACTTAGCATGGAAAGAAGAATGTAGGCAGTCTCCTTGATAATTTTATATTGATTAAATTTCAAACTCTTCTGGGAGTTCACTTCCTTCCCAGGAAGCCTGTAGCCAATGACTAAGGATCGTGGAAATATGGATGCTTTATTCACCCTCCTGAGCACCCTAGGAATCAGGCTGAGGCTGGGACTTCCCTGGCTTACTCCTTCCCTCCTACCTCTTCCACCAGACCTTCCTTACGAAATCACTTGCTCCCAAATTCTCCTACCACAGTCTGCTTCTGGGGAACCTAAACTGAGAAACGCTTTCCTATTACTACTTTTATTTTATTTTATTTTATTTTATTTTATTTTATTTTATTTTATTTTTTTGGCACTGGGTCGCGAACTCAGGCCCTTGTGCTTGGAGGCAAGCACTCTAACCACTGAGCTAAATCCCCAGCCCCTTTATTACTACTTTTAGATAGTAATTTCATTTGCTAAGCTGGTATGTACTGGGGATGATGCTGGGCATTGATTGCCATGAAGCAATCCCTGTATCTTCCTTGATACGCTATAGAGCAAATAGTGATTCACTTGGAACGAAAAGTACAAATCTAAAAAAGCAGTGAGAATTTGCAGAGCAGAGTACTTATATTGAAGGAGTGATACAACACAGCTTCAGTTAGCAGGGCTCCTGAGATACAGAATTGCCCAGCCATCAGTGCACCATCTTCAGTGTTACTCGGGCCATCAGAGAGTGCTCCCTCGGATTTAAAGATGCTAAAGACCTCATTTGCTGACTTTAAGCCCAATAGTCTTTAGCATGACTTGTCACTTGTACATGACCATGAGCGGTGCCAAGGAGTAGAAGCATTTCTTTTGCTCTAATGAAAGCAGAAGAAATGCCTCTGGAAACAGTGTCTGAAGTGCAAAAGCACAGTGCACTCTTGCATTCTCCTTAAAAGCCACGTTTTATTCAGTCATGAATAATACCTGTTATCCTAGAGAGAACAGAAGAGGGAAAAATTCCTCTCTTTTAGGTAGGCAATCAGATCATCAAAGGATTTCTTTGATTTCCAAGAGTCTGCTTGAATTATAGAATTGTGTCTTAATACTCTTCACTCCTGTCATCATCCAGAACATGGTTTTTCCCTTTTAAAATGAAAGACTGACTTTTTCCCTTTTAACACTAAAAGTTAGCAGCTCTACCCACATGAAGGTGAAAATGTTGAACAAAACGCTTTTAAAAAATTAGTCACAAGCATATTCTATCTAAATGATGACTACTTACAAAAGTTTTAGTTATGTTCCTTTAATAAGTATCTTTTAGGAAATTTGGAACATATCCCATAGAAACAGTATGACATGAGGACAAAATAGCCAAAGGGCCTATTTAATCCATTAGGTAGAGAAATACAATATGAATAGTATCATTATAACCCGACCAATTTACATGAATTTCTACAAGAAATTTGTCCAGAATGTTCACCTGTTATGGCCCCAATCTGGTTTCTTGGCAGGAGCATCTTTAAACAAAAAAGGCCATAGGGGTACAGTGGACAGACAGTCCAGGGCAGAAAAATACTGTTAACCAATTATATCTGCATAAGTATTATGTAGATTATCGTTAATTAAATTTTGGAATACACATTAAAATTTCAAGGTTCAAAATTGCCCTTGTGTTATTACCTTTTTGTGTATCATCCTAAAGATTTTCTCCATGTACCCAAGCAAACATGAATACTTCCTCTTTCTTCTCTTTTTATAAACATATTGTACACATTGTAATGTCCCTTGACTTTTTTGCACTTAGTGGTCTATTTTAATGGGATGCTAATAGAAAAGTTTTTGAACCTCAAATTTAATGCAGCACCATAACAGGAGTTTCTCAAAGTCACATCCACTGTACAATCAATATCAGAATCACCACCAAAAGAAGATGTCTGGACCCAGCCTAGACCGGGAGAATCAGAAACGTATCTACTTAGAAATGTGTGATCAGAGGACGTTGCGAATAGAACACTGGCTTTGGTGTCAAGTAGATCTGAAGTGAATTTAGATTCTGTCTGTATGTGTGTCCTGTGCGTTCTTATCTGGGTAGTAGGGAAAATGACACCTCTCTCTCTCTGTGTTTCTAAAAGGAATCAATAGAGGTTGCATGTTGAGATTTGAAATAATCTCAGGAACTAGATAGTGAGCTCATAGGTACCTATACCATCAGATTGACTGCCTTTCTAATACTATCTCACTTCTCCAATCTTTACTAGAGTTTTCTTCACCTCCTGTCTTGGTTACGTTTCTTGTTGCAGAGACAAAATACCTGACACTTAAAGTTAAAGGAAGAAAGGTTTATTTAGGTCACAGTTTGTAAAGGTTTCAGTTCATAGTCAGCTGGCTCCAAGGCAGGGTGGAATGACAGAGGGGCATCACAGAGGAGAAACAGTTCATGTCAGGCAGAAGGCAGCAAAATCAGCAAGCAGCAAGTGGCAAGCAGTGACAAAAGCAGGCCTCTTTGTGTCCTTTAAGTCTATTCACTCACACCCAGGGTGGGGCAGCCTCAATCCTAGCATCATACTATGAATCAATCCCACTATCACATCCTTAATCCCGGCATCACACACTCTAGATCCAGCCACCTTTGAAAAGCCCCACCTTTGATCACATGAGGCATTGAGGGGGACATCTAGACACAAGCTGTAACATTCCACCGCGGCCCCTCAAACATTCATGCACATCCTTTTTATGCAAAATGCATTTAGTCCATCTCCAAGAGTTACCAAAGTCCTAATAGTTTCACCATTGCTGAACAGTCCAAGTGTAAAGTCTCCTCTGAGATTTAAGGCAAACTCTTACCTGTGAGCCCCTTTACAAATGAAAAGACAGTTAAATGCTGCCAACATACAATGGCACGAGACAAACATTCCTATTCCAAATAGAGGGAAAGAAAGGAATAGGACCAAAGCAAGTCCAAAATCCAGCAGGGCAAACATTAAGTCCTGTAGTTCCATGTCCAGCCGCCAAGACAATCTGTGTCAATATATGAACGCCAAAGGATTTGGGTGGCTCTGCTCCTACAGCACTGCAGGTGTTGTAGCTCCCATGGCTTCTCTCTTGGGCTGACTTTACTCCCTCCTGGCAGCTTTCCTCAGACAATCCATGTTCTTTGCTTCTCCAACCTTCTGGGGCCTCCACTGCACCTTTAGCTTCACACTCACAGCTTCCCAAACTGCCCACTCAGGAGCATACTGACTGGCCTCCCAGGCCTTCTTCTGAAATCTGGGTGGAAGCCTTCCTGACCCCGCAACTCTAGCCTTCTGTGTGCACCTAAAATTAGCACCACACGGATGATGCCAGGGTCTGCCGCCAGCTGGAGCAGTAACCAGGCTTCCTTCTCTTTTGGCTGTAGGGGGTCAAGTGCCTGGATCATGGAGCATTCTGAACCCAGTCCCAAGGAACAAATTCCCTAAGCTGCCACCATTCTAGAACACGGCGCTCTTCTCAAAGCAAATTCTTTCACCTTCGCAACCTTGAGACTGCACAGGTTCTCGTGATGTTCTCAGGTCATCGTTTCCATTGTCCTACTCCTTCTCAGCAACCAAGTTCTCCTCTGCTCTGTCTTTGCAGTCCACAGCTTTACTGGAGCTTCCTTTCTGGCCAAACTCACAATGTTTTAAGTCATTCTGCTGGGCGCTTTGCTCTTGATTCTCAACAGAGATCTAGCTAAAAGTCCCCAACAGTAGCCATGCCACCACCTCAACACTAGTCCTGAAGTTTCTTCTGCAAGATTAATTACTCCACTGCCCTTAATCTCAATCTCAGGCAAAGTCTGTGGACAAGAGCAAAATTCAGATAAACTTCCTGCCAGGGGATAACACTCATCATCTGGAGTCCAAGAGTCAAGGCAGTCCTTCTTCCCAGCAGAAGCCTCCTGAGGCTGGTCTTTACCAACAACATTTCCATCAGCATTCTGGTCTTCTGAGCGCTGACCAAAATTTCCCATCAAGTATAGCTTAAGGCATTCCAGGGCTGCTTCTTCAGCTGGCATCTCCAGGCTTTCCAGACTCTCCCCACAACCAGTTCCAAAGACCCCTAAACCACATGGTCAGTTACAATCACCGCAATGACCCCACTCTTGGTACCAAGACCTGTCAGCATGCTGGAGATAGGAAGGGTCCAGTCGATGGCCTGGAGCTCACTGTAGCATTCCTTGCGAATCAGTATCAGGAAGCCAAAGGGTCTACAATGGAAGGCTGAAGAGTCTGCACCAGAAGGCTAAAGGGGTTGTGCTGGAGGCTTAAGAGTCTTAGCTGGAAGGCTGAAGGCAGCTTCCAAGGTGAAACCGAAGACTAGAACTCCTCCGAAGAAACAGAAGCAATCCTTCCTTCTTCTCTGCTTCCCCGTTATACCATTCAGTGACAAGCCACCCTAGGGTGGGTCTTCTGTCTTCAGTAAATCCCCTCAGCCACACCCAGAACTATGCTGATCAAATTTAGTTGGGCATTCTTTACTCAAACTGACATAATCAATTAACTATCACACCTCCCAAGTAAAGAATTTGCATTCAAATTTTTGCCTCAAGTGTCTTGTTATTAGGGAATTTAAATTAAGAGAATACCTTTCCATAACAGGAAGGATGAAGAAGGATGTTGTAAAGTTTTAAAGAGTCAATACCCATATATATGGTGTTAGAACATTGCCAGACATATTGTATTGGATATATGTGCTATCACTGTTACTGTTACTATTATTTTTAGTATAACCACATTTCCATGTTTAGTGGTGGCAAGCTCACTATTAATAATTGTCCAAAAATGCATCCTACCCTGTTTCACTAGGGAATGGTATATTCACCAAGCTACTGGACAGGGCCCATCATTTCCATTCCTGGTGGGCTACAGCAGACATTTACCCTTGGCAATGGTTCTTCGAATTTCAATCACATGTATCTGAATTACAGTATTTTGTTGTAATCAGTCTCCAAAGCCTTTACACTCTTCCCTCTCAGTCAGATATGGGGTATGCATTATTAATTAAATGACAACGTTATTATAGCCAGTAATTGAATTACTCCATAGTTCCTGCCTGCAGTAATTAACATCTATCAAAATAAAAGAGGAGGAGTTGTGTTGCCCTTATTACCAATGGTTGGCTTTCATAGGTTTTTGATCAAATTAAATAGAGTCAAACTAATAAGTGGTTTAATTAAGTGAAAGTCATTGTACTGACATTGCCCTTATTTGTTCCCGGGCACAACTCAACATTGAGAGTCTGCTTTAGAGTCTATGTATTTTTCCTTAACAAACTTTCCTACAGCAACAACTGATCAACAGTATTCTCATCAGACCATTTTCAGTAGCTACTTTGCACACAAGAAACTGTTTAAAAGTAAGTCAAGAACAACCAATTAAATCTAAAAATTATTCTACAGCCACCGTACCAATTACAGACATAACCAAGAATCAGTTTGTATGTAAAAATACTCATAAAATCAGAAACATTTCACTCACTCGATAGTTATCAATTGTTATTAGTGTAAAGCCAAATAATAATGCGAGGAAGCACTGAGCAGGCCAAATAAACAATGAATCGAAGGGGAGCTTCTTCATGAATAGGCAAAGAAATTGTCTCATTTAAACAGACACACAATTGCATGCAGGAAAATTGGTAAGGAAAGCACATACCAACCCTAAAATAAAAGCCGTCCAGCAAAGCAGTATCCCCACCAATACTCGGAGCATTATGAATCACAAAAATGAAATTAAATATATATTTGTAACAATATTCCCCAAAACGCACACATACACAAAACCTGCCTTAAGAGTCTCTCTGGGTTCCTTCCCCACATTGTGCTGCACAAGTACATGTGTAATGGCAGCCAACTGTCGCCACTTGGCTAAAAGCAGTTTAGAAGACCTTGTTCTAGATCAGATTGCCTGAGATAGTGCCATTCATGGCTTTTTTTTTTTTTTTGTCAGCTAAATTCATAATGGTACCCATTTCACTCTTAGAAGTATTCTGGTTTCGGGGGCTGAGGATAGGGAGAAAGATACTGGCCAAAGAGTGCAAAGTTTCAGTCTCCAAAGAGGAATACGTTCTGGAGATCTATTGATCTATCGTACAGTATGGCGACTACGAATGATAATTGAATGTATACTTGAAAATCACTGAAAAGATTTGAAACACTCCCACCACAAAAACAATTAAATAAGGGTGTGAGGTGATGGGTATGCTAATTAGGTTGATTTAATTATTTCACAACATATGCATTTATCAAAACATTTACATTGTACCCCAGAAGTATATACAATTTTAAAAGGTGTCCAGGATTGTTAAGAAAAAGTATTTGGTCCTATTTCACCCACATTAAAAGATGCTAACATTTATTTTCATTCTCTTCTGATCTGATAGAATAAGGAGTTCTGAATCCCAGTTATTATTCCCGAACATCTCCCAGTTTCCTTTGGAAGTACCTCTCGGATGCTGAAGCACAGCAGACTTGTGAAATAGGTCAGAGGAGAAAAAAGCTGTTCTGAGACAGAGAAAGGGATAAAAGAGAGGGAGCCCTAAGCATAGAGTCATATACGATGCAATGCTGTAACCTTCTATTTTCAAAAACTTATTCCTCATAAGAATTTGAGATAATTTATACATGTTTCTTCACAAGATACTTCCTCTCTTCATTTAATATTTCAATGAAAGTCTACTAGATACAAGAAGGCACAGGTGGATACAATGGTTTTATTCTAAAGACAAAGCGCCGTTATGAAGCTGAGGTGTTTCATGCTTAATAGTTTTTAACAATAATAGGAAGTTGTTCTTAAAGACAATGGCGTTCACACAAGCAAATAACTCTTTTAATTTCATCATAGATAATAAAATGTTTAAGCTTAAAAAAAAATACCAGTGATGAAGCAGTAGAATCAAGTGACTGGCAAACATCCTAGAAATCAATAACCTTAGCTCGTCCCCCATGCAATAGTATTTTGTCTAGATTTTACCTGCCTCAAAGATATCTTTTTGTTGTTGTTGTTAGTGCTCGTCAGTAAAACAGAATGGTGGGGTTCATTTTGGTGGATTCGTACATGCATTTATCATATCTTGATCTTTTTCTATCCCATTACCTCCTAGGCCGTCCCTCTAATTCCCTCACCCATCTCCAAAAGTTGGCCCTCAAAAAGATCTGTCTAAGTTGACCCTCTAAGTAATCATCCATCAGTACAATTAAGTGTTGAAAGACTGGCTTAAATAAGTGGTGGAGGTTCTAGCCTTAGAGATACACCAGAAAAAAAGTAAATTACCATCCCTCCGGTGTGCTATGGATGTGAATCTTCTGGGCCAATTGATTTGTCAAGTTACTTTCCAGCTATATAAACCCTATAATTTGTTACAACTTTGGAATGCCCTGTACGCAATATGCTAATACAAATATTAGAGCATTTAGTATGTTGACAGGAAATGTGACCTTGTGTACACTTAAATTTGTAAATGGACAAATTATTAAAAAGAGAAGTAGCTCAACATCTCAAACAAAACAATATATTTCTTAAAAATAAGTTTTAGTTACTCAAGAAATACGTGTTCATTGGGAGAAAGACAAATATCTCAAATAAGAAAGCATTTGATTCCAATGTGGTTAACACTTTCACTTATGCCTTGGCGTATAAGTGGATGAATTATGATGTACATAGAAACCCATGTAAACGCAACCTGAATCCAAGAAGTACAAGATTTCCTTGTCCCGCAGAAGGTTCCCTTTTGGCTCCTTTCAGCCAATCCCCAGCCTCCCACAGGTAACCACTATTCTGATTTCTATCACTGTCAATTAATTTTGCCTGTTCTTGAACTCCATAAAAGTGGACTTGCACAACATGATGTTCTTGAAATTCATTTGTGTAGTTCTGTGTTGCATATGTCGTGCTTTACTCATTTTTATTACTGAATCGTTTTCCACCATATGAATACAGTAGTACCCCATTGTGTGGTTATACCGCATTTTCTTTGCTCAATTTCCTATCGACAGCCAAGGGTGAGTAGAATCTAGAATGAGCAGTAGAGGAGGGAGCTCGTAAGTATCAGTTGTGGTCATAAGAACAGCTGCAAAGATGAAGGCTGTAGCATTCACTCACATTTCTCTCTAAAGTTGTTGCAGTAAAAGAGACCACGCAGATTTCTGGAAGAATTGTTCTCAGAACTTACTAGAACATGAGGATATCTAAGTGGCAGAAAGGATAGGTGGTAGTGAATGCGCTGGGCCACCAGCCAGATCCCATTTAAGGACTAAAGGACTCTCGTCCCCAACTGCTGGAAGTCCTGGTGACTGATGGCCCTTACTCTAAAAGTGTTGGCTCACCCAAGGTCCTAACCACTCCCTGGTGGAAGCTAGCAGCCAATGAGTGAGTTTATTTAAGATTTTAAAAAGCCAGGACTTCCGCCCTAGCCTCAAGGAAGGGCAGCTCTGAAGGGCTATTTCAACTGTAGGATTCCCTGAGCCATAAACTGGAGCATCCACTGTATCGCCTTCACATTCAATCTCTTCCTCACGTAATCATGCTCTCTTTGCCCCTCACAAATGTTGGTCCTGAGAGCAGTCTTCAGTCAAGCTGCTGCATGCAAAAGCCATAGTCACAGAAACTTTTCCTCATCGAGTCTGTTTAGTTTGGGGTTGGGGGGTGGAGGGGTGATTTTGTTTATTTCTGGTTTGGTTTTGGTTTCTTGACTTGTTTGTTTGCAGTACCAGAAATCAAGCCCAGGGCCTCATGCATGTTAGGCAAGTACTCCACCATTAAGCTACATCTCCAGCCCTTCTTAAATGTTATTTTGAAACAGGGTATTTCTAAGTTGCCTGTGCTGGCCTTGAACTTGCCATCTTCCACCCTCAGCCTGCTGAGTAGCTGGAATTACAGATGTGGGCCCCACAACCAGCAACATTGGCCCTATTTCACTATGGTATAATTCTAGGTCTTTTACATTAACATGTAAATCTCAAAATCAGCTTGTCCATTTCTATCAAGAACCTTGTTGGGTTTGGGACTGGGATTGTGCGGGATCTGTAGATCAACTTGGGGGTGAGGTTGACTTTTTTCCATATGGCTGTCCAGTCGTTCTAGGACCATTTGTTTAAAGGACAATCTTTTGTCTTGCTAGATTGCCTTGGCACAATCATGTCACCTGCAAATAAAGATAATATTATACCCCTATTATACATTTTTCTTACCTTATTGCACTCTCTCAGATATCCAGTATAATGTTGAATAGTAGTTGCGAGAGTAGATATCATTGCCTTCTTTCCAATCTTTGGGGAAAGCGTTTGATCTTTCACCAATGAATACATTAGCTGTAGGTCCCCACCACAACCACCAAGTTAAAATGCCATCTTTATTAAATTCCAAATGCCAAATTCCTTTATACGGGTGACCCTGTTTGAATTGATCCATCTTATCCTACAGTAACACCACAATGCTTTAATCACTATAGTTTTATAGGTTGTTCTTATATCTGGGCAAAGGGACCATTCTTTTAATTATTTTCTTGTTTGTACTCCATTTGTTTGTTCTTCTAGATAAGGAGGGGGATTGCAAGGTCGAGGGCAGCCTGGACAAGTTACTGAGACCCTGTCTCAAATAAAAAATAAAAAGGGCTGGGGATATAGCTCAGTGATAGAACACCTGCCTAGCATGTATGAGGCCCTGGGTTCAATCCCTAGTGCCACAAAAGAAAGACAGAAGGAGAGACAGAGCAAAGAAAGGAGAAGGGAAGGGGAAAGGAAAAGAAAGGAGTGTCATTTCATTGTTGCTGAGTCTTTATTATTTCCGATGAGAAATCAGCCATCATTTCTTCCATTGCTTTCTGTGGTATGACTTTCTGCCACAAGCTGCATTGCACAAGTTATCTTTACCTTTGGTTCTCAGCAGTGTGACACGTCCCTGCATGTGATTTTCATCTTGTTTTTCCTGCCTCTCCATTCAGTTTCTTAAATCCAGAAATTTGTGGCCTTCATCACTGAGAACTTTGCAGTCATTATTTCTTCAAATTTGTTTGTCTTCTGCTCCTTTCTCTCCGAACCTTCTCAAACATCAATTACACACAAAATCACTTGATACTGCCTCACCTGCTATGGAGACCTGTTTGCTTTTTTCTATCTTCTTTCTTCCCCATTCTTTAATTTGGATAATTTCTATTGATCTTTCTTTAAAATCTATTCATCCTTTCTGCTGCCAATTTCAAGCTGCTGTTAAGTCCATCCAGTGAATTCTGCATTTGTATTATTGTATTTTACAGTTTTAGAATTTCATTTGGTTGTTTTTTACAGTCTTTATCTCTCTGTTTTGGTTATCCATCTGTTTACTTGTTATAATATTTTCATTTAAATGCTTGTGTATGATTATAATAGCTCCTTCAAATTTTCTTTCTGTGAATTTGGGTCTGTTTCTATTCACTGCTTTCTTTCTTGGCGTTAGATCACATGTTTCTTCCTTTTTTCACCTAGCTCACAAATTTCTGTGACCTAGAGGTCATCTCTATGAAATAGTAATTGGTTTTTAATTCAGTAGGTAGTTAAAGCACCGGCTGATAACCTTAGACTTGTGGAGGCTGGTTTTCTACTTTGTTGGAGTGGATCTGTTGTATTCTGTCTTAGGGTTAATCTTAGTTCTGTGACAGCTTTAATGCCCTTGGACTAGCCCTTCTGGGGTTTTAAAAGAAATCCCAGGGTACATACTGAGCCCACATAACCTGACAGGATTCAAATTCTATTCTGGTTTAGATCTACACTGGCCCCCCAGAGGGTCATGTGTTCAGAGGTGGGACTTTTAGGTGACTGGATAACTGGGGTAACTATACTCTTCAATGGATTAAGCCACTGAACGTGCTATTAGAAGGCATTGCTATTAGAGGTGGTCACTGGATGCGTGACCTGGAAGGGTATGCCTCCCCCCTGCTCCTCCCTTGTCTCCCTGCTTTCTGACTGCCATGACCTGAGCAGCTTTCTTCCCCCCAGGCCCTTCCACCACGCCATTTCTGCAACTGAGCCAGCTGACCGGGACTGTAACTTCTGAAACTGTGAGCCTAAATAAATCTCTCCCCTTTTAAGTTGCGGGTTTTGATTATTGTGTCTCAGTAAAAAGAAAATTGACTAAGACGAATTCTAAATTCGATTTCTCTTGTGGGCAGGGGCTTAATCCCTGTTCACACTTTTCAGCCTTCTACTGTTGCCTTCCATTAATTTCCTTGGATTTTCCTTGATAGAGTTCAATTCAGGGATCAGCCTGAGACTTAAGGGGAGATTGCACGCATATTTTTAGGCATATATAAGACACACATATAGTATTTAGTGGGACATCATATGCACCCATCCCTGTGACATCTTCCTTTCTAGGATTTTATCATCCAAATTCCAGCCACTCTTGCTTCTCTTAACCTGATCCTCTGACATCTCTGGCCAATATGACATCAGCTTTCTGCTTGAGTTTAGCTTTGACTGAAGAATGCCTTCGGGGGAAAGCTATATAACCCTAGATTTTTCCAGTGCAGTGCCCTCTTCCAAGAGTCAAATCCAATTTCTGCCATCTTTTTATCATTGTCTTTTGCCTTCAAATGACTATTTGTTAATATTATGTCAAGCATTTACAAGTTATGTGTGTAGGAGAGTTAGACCAATCCAAGATACTCTACTCTAACTAAAACTGGATCTCCTCTTTATACATGATTTGTTAACTTGCTTTGTCTAAGTAATCATTTAGCTTGAATATCTTCCTATGCAGTTAGCATTTTATTCTGTAAATTTTCAGGTTCAAACATAACTTTTCCAATAAACTTCTCATTACATTGTTGCGTGAGTCATGGAAACTGCCAAAATACCTAACTTCAGTTTTCATATAAGATAATGATGACAATCTACTTTGCAGCATCATAGATGGAGAAAATATTAAGTGACCTTTGCGAAAACCCAGATTGTTCCACTGAATGAAATGCATAATTTCTGTCTTATGGTGATACTTTAACTGATTATACTAACCTTAAGGATATGCAAAAACTGTGAATCATGTTCTAAAAGTAGCCTGCCTCAAAAAATGAGAAGCCCTTCTGCCCCTTTCAGACAATTTCCCATTCTTCAGCAGGTGTTCCTTTTACCCACTAGCATTTTCCTTGGGGGAATTCTAGGTGAAGTTGTAGGAAGAAAAAAATAACACTAATGGCAACTCTTCACCACACATCAGTGCTCATCATTACTTTATATTTCGAACACAATCTGTGATTTATAAACACAGTAAGACAAGAGAGCTTGACAGGATGCGCTAAGTCTGCAGGGAAACTCTTTATATATAAAACTGACCAATAAACACCATATCTCTTCAGAGACAAACTGAGGTGCTTCTCCTAATACGTTCTTTGGCGATGCTCACCACTTAGAGTAGATAAAGATTTTAAGCATTAGTTATCAGGAATGACAAGATTTATAGTCAGGGTTTTTCTTTTTTTAATCTAGGGTTTTCTGGTTAATTCTGCCTCCTAGAAAAGGAAATGTCTCTTTACAGTTTATGCCTGTGTTTATGATTCACAACAGAGAGTCAACAGCTGAAATGAAATCACTACAGAAATGAGGCTTCTGTTTAGTCACTAGAATGTGAGACACAGCTTTTCATCCCACTATCGGAGTCCAAAGTAGAGTGGCAATTGTCTTTACTCAGACACCTGAGCCCCCACATTAAAAAGCTAAGCATACTGGGAAATATGAGATTCTCCAGCCCTCGAATTATTAAACACTCAGTACCAGAATCTACAAGGATCCCACTGCACTTCTCCATCACTCAAATAAAAGTGCTGGCTGAAAATACAAGTAATGAAGTTGATAAATTATGTTACGTTACTTACTCTAAACTCTTTTAATAGCAAACATATACTGTGAGGGGTAGAACGCATGTTTATCTTTATTTCAATCAACATACTTTCAGTTATCCACGTAACTGATTCGTAGATTGTACCACTACCACCACCTAGCGGCAAGGTAGCTGAATTGCAGGTGAGATGGTAATTGTGTTTAGTTTTATTTAGGGATTAATAAAACACTTTCCATTTGAATCTTCAAATTTTAAATTATCGTATTATCCATGAGGAAAGTCAGACATCTCCCTGGTGACCACTAGAGTGGCTTTTACTCTCTGAATTGTTCAGTAGCTGCAATTCTAGGAATTTTCCCATCCTACACTCAAGAATAATTGATTTTTATGTACAAGAATGACCTACAGGTACTCAGCAATGAGAAGGCCATAATAAATAAAAGAGATGCAGGAGTAATAAAAGCAATTGGAAATGAAAGCTACTCTGGGAGAGGCACAGGCAACTGACCAGGTAAGCAAGACTCCCATATTCATGAAAACAGACAAAAGTTGGGCTCCTTAGTGTAAGGCAGTAAACCTGTGTAGGTTGCAAGAGAGAAAAAATCTGAGATGATTGCGGGTAAAGATGGAAGACAAGCCTGGACTTTAGACACCAGCTTAAAATAAGTACGATACTGCCACAAAATAGCTGGCGATAGTCCACTGTTCCTAAAAATAATTACCCATATGTAATAGAGAGGAGGGACAGAAGGAAAGACCTCATACATCTCTAGGAGTTTCTGGGGCCTGTCTGGGTCTACCACGTAAAATAGTATCTCTATTAAACAGAGCCCGGAAGAAGATTCCCTTTCTCCCAAAGAAGTATGGCATTTAGGGAATGCTTACTGTGAGCCATGAGCTTTACACATTACTTCACTTAATTTTGCAAAGCAATGGAAGGGTATTATATTCGTTTTAAAAATATGAAACCAAAGCTCTTACTATATGCAAGAATTTTGCAAGCACTGTCTCCTTTTATCTTCACAGCAATCCTTCAAGTATGTATTAGGTCCAGTTTTCATATAATACAAGTATCAGTTGTGATAAAGGTTTCCTCCATAGAAGTTTGGGACAAACCCCCATTTTGTGGAAGGTCGGCGCTGACTGGAACCTCCTTAGAAGATTACTTTTGCATTGCTTCCTCTGCCTCTGGGCACTCGCTTTCAGTGAGTTAGCCGAGCTTTTTAACTGTCTGACTATTCCATGTTTTTCCTTTTCCATTCAATTCTACTCTAAATATTGGACCCACTCCCTTTACTAAATTCACACACACGTGCGCGCACGCACACACACACAAAGAAGCACACACATGATTAATTAATTTGCATTTACAGCAAATTTTACGAAAGGTTTGGGAAGACAGGGTGTGTTTACAACACAGCAACACAAGAAAGTTAGAACTAATACCATCTCTCTCTGTTCCTGAGTCCTTTTGGCCACCCCAGCATTCTATGTGGCCCCCAACTTCTCATGCTGACTCCTCTTTCCCTTTCTTCCATTACTTCTCACTCAGGGCCAACAATAAATGAATCGTTTCCCCCACGCTTTTATAGAAAATGATGGTTCTCCCATTTCCTTTCCAGACTCTTTGCTGAGGCCTATAGTCTGACGACCAAATTACCCATCAAGGTATTTTTCTCAAAGAAAAGTAGTTCTTAAAAAAAAAAAAAAAAGAAAAGAAAAGTAGCTCTGTGCCTAATGGAATCCAGGTGCCAGCACGTAAGAAATAACAGGTAAGGGACTCAAGGTTTGAGAAGTCTAGAAACATGTCACCTTGAGACCATAATGGTAAGTGAAATAAATCAAATGCACACTTAGCTATCATATGGCTTCTCCTATACGAGAAACCTTAAAAATAAAGAACAAAATAAAAGACAGATAATAGGGAATAGATCTTTTGCAAATGGGAAGGGGACCAAGAGATGAAGGTGGAAGGAGGGACATTAAAAGAATTAGGATGTGTTACATACGTGTACCAGCTCCCCAAAAGAATTGTAATAATCATGTACTGTGGACATGTAGTAATAAAAAAAAAAGAAACATAAAGAAACATGCCCCATGGGTGGCAGAGCCTAGGTTCATTCTGGAGAGCTGCACTGTCCAATACAGAAGCCACTAGCCTCATGTGACTTCTCAACCTGATGAATTATAGCTCATTAAAATTCAAACTATGTGTTTACTTCTTCACTCTCACTGGCCACATCGCCAGTGTTCAACAGAGCATGTGGTCAATAGCCACTGCAGCAGATACCCCAGACGGAGAACAATTCTATCGACCCAGAAAGTTCTTTCTGACGATGGGGCTTCCGCAGACCCTACACCGTTCCCAGACTCTGCCGTCTCTCACCCGCGCATCACCACTGGAGATGCGACATGTTAATCTCATTCTTTTGATGTTGGACTGCCATCTGCTGTGCCATTTGTGAATGACAAGAAACACAGAGGAGAGTTACAAGTGCGAAGTCTCAGAACAAAGCAGCGGCTCGGAGCCGTCTGTGTGTAGCTGCTTCCAGCTCGGCACAGGGGTCCTGCCTTCAGGTGAAGGAACTGTCGGCCGCTGCTGCGCATGTTTGTGCCTGCCCGGGAGGCCTGTTGAGGCGGCTTCGCATCCAGAAACAAAGGCCTCGTTGCAGTCAAGGCACTGACTGCCTTATAAGCCTTAGAGAAGCAGCAGGCCTTTTACACGCGCTTGTTTTTCCTGCTCAGAGGGCCCTCACCTTTAAAATGATAAAGCACAACTGTCTTGAGAGAAAGTGCTCCTATTGGCCTCGCATTGATAATGACATCTCTGTCTACTGCTCTGTGACAGGCCTCTCTTGGCCTTTCTTCTGTCCTCTCGAGTCTCTGATTCATTTATTCAAACTGTCACCACGTCTTCCCTTTAAGCCTCGCTAGCACGATTGGACACCGCGAAGATAGTAGCTCCCAATGTGCTTCACAGCACACTCTCCTGGGGAGCTTGGAAAACAGAGGGTCAGCCCCTCAAAAAACAGCCTCTCTGGGGTGAGAGCTGAACATTGTCAGCACTCCCCAGATGTGCGCTCTAGAGGTTCCTTAACCTGGCCGTGCATAAGCACTGCCTGAAAAAGCTTTAGAACAAGACAAATTCCCCGGCCCCTGCCCACCGACTAAGTCACACTCTCTGGGCTGGTGCAACAGCTATTGGCGGTTTTCTGAAGAGGTGCAGGAGCTACCCGAAGGAAGACAGCTTTGCAAACACATGCTGGGGGCACTTGTTACCCTTCAGGAACCAAAGCAAAACTGCCAAGTGAGATCAAGCACTGTGCAGAAAGCTGTCCGCGCAGCACCCCCAGGGCCTGCCCTCCTGCCTCCATCATGTTTAGGTTTTATCATTACTTTCGAAAAAGGCACAATGAGACAAAGCTGGGGTCTAGAAAATCTTCAGTTTGAGAATCCCTAGGCAAGGGGTCTCTTCATAATGCAGCTTTTCTGTCTCGAGATCAGCCTTCTTTCTTCTGAGTACCCAACTCATCTCATAAGAGGGCCCATAGTCCTAGCATCTGACCTTACGTGTGGTAGGTGCCTGATTGACATCTGAATGTGAATAGGGGTGCACAAGGATGCCTGAATTCATAATTGGATATTCATATATTTTAAAGCCCTTTTTTAACTCAAAAAAGTCCCTTTGTGACAATTGAATTACGTCAGTGGTACATTTTGCGTACAAAAGAGGTTAAGTATAACTTACGGAAAGAATTAAAATTAGGAGAAGATGCGCTCTGCCAGCTGTCTAATTAATGCACTGGAAATTACTATTACTCCAATTTTAAGTCAGTTTTCTGAAGTAAACGGAAGAGCCCAGTGAATTTTTTTCCTTGTATTTGTATGAATTTTGCTCTTAAATTTCACTTAAACTAATCAGAAGACCAAAGGAAATCAAAAGTGCTAGCTGAGCATGGTGCTGCACATCTGTAATCTCAGCTATTCAGGAGGCTGAGGCAGGAGAATGATAAGTTTGAGGCCAGCATGGGCAACTTAGTGAGACCCTGTCTCAAAATAAAAAAATAAAAAAAGTTCGAAGACATAGCTCAGCACTCCTTGGGTTCAATCCTCAGTACCTCAAAAAACAAAAAAAGCTACTTTTTTCCAAGAGGTTTCCTTGGAGAAAGCCCAGTAGTTCCAGAGCCTATGGGCACTTACGAGAGTGGCCTATAGGTGGGTTTCCCCGTCTCAGCCATCAGAAATAGTTCAAACTGACCTTTGATCCAAAAATGCTTACTTTGGGATCTTTAGAAAGTGGCAAGGACCATTTGGGATAGAGAGGGTAGATTGTCTTTCTTCCTTTTTCTTATAGTCTGTGTTTTTCTACAAAGGAGGAAGGAGGGGGTAAAAGGAGGGGAGGGGAACAGGAAAAAAGAAGCAGCAAGATATATTATGCACAGGTACAAATCCTCTATGATGAATGTTATCACTATGTACATCTAAAATGTACCATTAAAATAAAATTTTTTAGAAAAATTTAGCTTAATTATAAATTGAAGTGTACCCACTCAATAGTGAATTTTTGGACACACCCACGTTTAGTTTTCAAGTGAAGGTTAGAGAGCTTTCTATCTCTGTTCAAAGACAGGATCAAGAGGCCAAGGCAGAGTTCACTACTTGGGTAGAATCCTCTTCATTTCCAGCTTCTGTCTATTTAACCCTTTGATAAGTGTTCATCCATTATAGCTTCTCCATCACACAAAATTTTCCAGTTGTACATTCTTTTCTGCTTTCTTCATGGATTAAAAAACGGGGCTACAAAATGCAATTTGAATGGCTTTTAAGAAAATAATCCAAACCATTATAAATCTGTGTGGAAGAAAATCTGCTTAAAATGGTAAAAATTTGGAAACAATTTAAATGCCCCCAGACAGAAGGACAGCCTAGCAAATTATGGTAGAGCCATTTGAAGGCGTGTTTTGAACCAGTTTAAATGTAGATTTTGAAGGCTGGATAGTAACCTAGAAAATGCATACAAAACAACATCTTTTTTAAACCATATACAATAAAGATCACAGTAATAAAACCTAGTGGGATGGCTCAAATCAGTGAGGATGCAGAGAAATTTCAATGCACATGTATTGCCTGTGGGAATGTAAAATATTGAAGTTGCTATTTCCTAGAAAGATTAGATACAAAAGTTACCTTACAGCCCAGCAATTCCACCCCTAGATATATACCTGCAAAGAGTGGGAAAATGGGTGGTCAAAAAAATTTCTTTAAAAAATATTCATAGCATTGCTCTTCAAAATAGCGAAAAAGATAGAAACCATTCAAGTGTCCACCAGCTAGTGAAAGGATAAGCAAAACGTGCTGTATCTACACAATGGAATATTATTAAGCAATAAAAAGAAATAAAATACTGACACTTGCTAACACACAGATGAACTTTGAAAACATTATGCTAAGTGAAAGAAGCTAAACACAAAAGACCACATTTTGTATGAATCTATTTATGCAAAATGTTCAAAATAGGAAAATCTATAGTGTCAGAAAATCTCTAGCAGGGAGGGTTGGAGTGAAATTAAGAGTATCTGCTAATGGGTATGGGACTTATTTTGGGGATGATGAAAATGTTCCAAAATTGGTTGTACTAATGGTTGCACAATTCTGACTATACTAAAAACCACTGAATTTTATACTTTAAATGGGTGAGTTGTATGGTATATACATTACATCTCAGAAAAGCAATTGTTAAAAACACAGTTTATATGCACTCTATGACTAAAGAAAAGCATATATACAAAGAACTCAAATTTTATAATATGATTATACAGTTATAATTACAAATATTTCAAATGAATCTGAATAATGGAGAGCAATCAGTGCAGAGATTTTCTACCTACTTTTGTGAGGATTCCTTTTTTTTTCGGTAGAGATACATTTTATTTCAAACCAGACTTAGTACACTTGGGGATAAGGACTGAGAGAGCAGAAAGCGACCCTCTCTAACAGCTAAAGGTAGTATAATAGATCAAAATGGTGGCTGGCAAGCACACAGTATGTGTGCAATGACCGTTAGCTGAGCATTATTTCTCCAGTTACTTCCTAAGCCCATTTTCTCTTTAAAAAGTCCTTTGCAATTTCATTTGCTCCCATAACTTTGACTCCCTCTGAAGTAATGACTCCCAAATCTCTACTGCCAGCACAGAACTCTTCGCTGAATTTCAAACTCCTGAAGCTATCTGCCTCTTGTTAATAATAAAGTTTATTAACAAACTGTTTTCATTGCCACAAAGCTCTCTTCCCTTGGAATCGGCACTTGCAAGCATATCTTGGACTATTTATTTGGCCCAATACAAGCTTGTTTATTTGAACACTCCACCTCAACACAAGTGTCAAGCTAGTGGTAGGATTGGGGAGGAACATGAAAGATGGAGGGAATTTAATAGTACTCTTTGAGATTGTCTCCTTTGAATTTCCACTTTGGAATTCAAAGTAGGGGCAACTTCAAAGGCAACACCACCCTCCAACTCCTTTCTCTCTCCTACCATTGAATCATAAAATATGAACTCTGAGATTACCAAGACAAAGGTCAAACAAATTTTCTCAAGGATACTGACAAAATGTCATTGTGTCAGTCAGCTCTTCATTGCTGTGACAAAATACTAGCAATAACAACTTCAAGGAAGAATGATTATTTTGGTTCCTAGTTTCAAAGACTTCAGTCTATAGTTGGCTGGCTCCATCACTTTCAGGCCTGTGGTGAGGCAGAAACATAATGGTGGAAGAGTGTGGCAGGGCAGGGCGAAGCTTCTCACCTCACGGAAACCAACCGGAAGTAGAGAGACAGCAAAAGAGCCAGGGAGGAAGGGGTCAAGATCCAGATATAGTCCCCAAGCTCACATCCCCATGATTCATTCCTTTCAATTAGGTCCCAACTCCTGTTTCCATTATCTCCCACTAAGGTCAGGGAATTACAGTCTCACTAATGGATGAATCCACTTGCTAAAGTCAGAGCCTTCATGATCCAATCACTTCTTTAAAAAAAAAAAAAACCCAGCTGGAAACCAAGCCTTTAGCACCCGACTTTGGTGGGACATTTCAAATCGAAACCATAACAACCATAAATATCTCAAATAGGAGACAAATTTTGATGGCAATTAGAACTGTGTTAATTCTCCACATGAATTAGCCCATTTAAACCTTACATCAACTCCAAGGTGAACCTTAATGCTAAATGCATTTTTCACATGGGACTCAGGGAGAAATAATAAGTTGCTCAATGTTAGGCAGCTAGAAGTGGAAGAATGAGTTTTTTAATGCAAATAATCAGACTCCAGAGCCTTACTCTGTAAACCAAGGTTCCTCCCCCACCCCAGCACCTTGAGATTTGCAGCCAGATAATTCTTTGTTTTGGAGCCTGTCCCGTGCATTGCTAGATGTTTAGCAGCATCCCTGGCCTGTATCTACTGGATTTCAAAAGAAACTCCCCAGTGGTAATAATCAAAAACATTGCCAGTATTGCCAAATATCTCTTAGTGGGCCAAACTGCCTCCAACTTAGAGCAATGCTATTGGGGGCTAGGGGTTTTGCCTAGAGATTAAATAAATTTGCCAATCTATGACAACTAGTAAATATTCCAACCTGTGGTCAAACCTAGAATGCCCTGACACCATATGCCGGTATGCTATTTTGATCAGTATGGGAAGGGAAAAAACAAAAACAAAGAGAGGCAGAGTGAAAGAAAATAAGATTATTCTTTTGGAATAATTTGCTTCTATTTAAAGCTAAAGAGAACAGAAATGGTCCCTAAAGACTGTTAAAGAAAAAGTCTGTTAAATATTATTAAAGAAACAGTCTCTAAAGTACTAAGCTTAACTAATAAGCAGGAATGTTCTATAAAGCAGTGTTTCTAAAACTCAGCTACACCTAATGAGCTTTTAAAATACTGATATCTGGGTCTCACCCCCAAGGGATGCTAGTTTAATTGGTCTGGGATACGGCATGGGCTTGGGGTTTTTAAACGTTCACCAAGTACTTCTAATATGAATCCAAGGCTAAGAAGTACTGTTATAAAGGATTAAATTAGTACTTTATGAGTCTTGTCAATTATGTATGTTAAATTGATTGTACATTTGGTTTAATTTAAAAAATGATATCTAATAAACAGTACATCTATTATTCTCAACATTCATTGGGCTACTAATCATCCAGTTTGTAGATATTCATAGCATCTATCCCACAGCCAGAATGCAAAGTATTCTCCAGTTCCTAATCTCTGGGCCACCCTGTTTCCAATCATTTCCAACAGAAAATGAGAAAAAACATAGAAAGGATATTGGCCGTTTCATAGTTTGTCACAACATTGTCAAAGTATGATGAGAGGATTTTTTAATTATTTTCTAAAATATAATTTGGAATGACTTCCAGGCTCTCAACACTTTATTTGAATTATGCCAATATATTCTATTAGATCATTTTCCTAAAAGTTAACCTTATCCCTGTCACTATGAATAATCCAGAATTCAATGCATGCATCAATTTCTAGTATGTAATTTATTCAAGTAACAACAGTACATTTTAGGCTTTCAAGTTATGGAAGAGTTTACCATTTGCTCAAGTAGCTTTCTATCACACCGTCTAGAAAATCTGGCTTAATCTAGACAAGCTACTCCAAGTATACTTATCATTCCCTGGACACTCCATACTTGCATATGGTGATCAATAAAACACTTTCGACATTCAGATCATCTCTTCAGTATTCAGGATAATTTCTAGTCACACCACACAAAAATTTGTCCAGCAATAAAACATTGATGGTCATTTCTCATACTAAATCATCAGAGCTCAGGACACAATAGCCCCAAATACGGCAGCTTGGCAATTGAGAAAACAACAGAAGCAGGAAGTTCCCTCTGACTTTCTCCCACTACTCTCTACTGAAGCAGACCATCAAACATAAAAAGGTCACTCTCTGATCCTCTCCCTCCTTTCTTCCTGAAGGCCCTCATGTGATAGGTGCCCCACCCTATCCATGGAAGGAAGAAATGGCTCACAGAGAGGCCAAGAAGAATCTAAGCAAATGGGCCTTGCTAAGTTACCCCATTGTGGGACCATCAGAAAGTAGGCTTTTGTCCTCCAATCATACTTCTTCACAATCATCCACTGAAATACACGCTTTTCCCTGGGTCTTTGGGTTTTCATTTCTGAAGTCTCCTATGTTACCTAAAAAATTATACTAGTGAGTTTGTTGTAATCGTATCTTGTTAATCTGTTTTTATAATGGGGTATCAGTAATAAATCCTGTGGCGGGTGAGGAAAGAAATCCTTTCTCTCCTACAAAAGATAGCTCACTTTTCACAAATTTGTCCGTGAAATCTGTAAGCCTCTTGAGAAATAAGGAATAGAAACTAAAAATTAGGTCTCATTATAACTTTTGTTTCAACCAGTACCCTGAAGAGTAGGGGGTGGGTTTGCTTATTTTGTTTTGTCATTATGGCCAATTTTGTTGGGTATTTTTTGAAAGAAAGAGAAGTGTTGAAGAGGTAACAAGTTTTCCTAGTCCCTGCAAGTACATAAATCCTTCAAGAGTGGGGCAGAGGTCAACAGATTATGGTAGCTCTTTTCAAAAGAGCCCTTTCGTGTCCACTAGGCTATGGTTGAACCAGAGTTTTAATTTGGACACAGGAACTAAAAGAAAGTACCACTGATCCTGGGTAACAGAAATATTTGAATTTATGCAACATGTATGTTAACAGTTATGTATAATTACATGTGAATTGCAGGAATGGTCTACTCTACTTCTACGGTGAATTATTTTGCAAAAAGAAAAATGCGGGTTTTTTTCTTTTTTCTTTTCAATTTTTTTTATTTTAGTGGTACATTTTAGATATACATAATGATTGCGTTCATCATAGGGAATTTGTACCTATACATGATATATCTTGCTTCTTTTTTTCTCCTTTCCCTCCTCTCCCCTCCACCCCCTTCCCCTCCTCATTTACAAAAGTTTTATTGCCATTTTTTCCTTCTACTCTGTTTTTTTCTCTCCCTTCCTTTCCCCCTCCCCCCTCCCTTATTCCCCCGGGAGTAGAAATGTATGCTTCTTTTGAATCTCAACAGTATCTAGCAACCTGTTTTATATGTTCAAAATATATATGCCTTATATTTAAAATATGTGTCACTTATTGTTGGCTAAAAGATACTTAATAGCATAAATTATTATTCTCAAATTTATTTTGTACAATTTCTGCTTTTCCTCGTTCCATCATTTCTTTCTCAACTGGAAGTAAATTGAGACCAGTATAAAGTCTACGAACGGAAAGGATGAAGTGACACGGAAAGAGAAGGGCGCTGATGCGAAGGTGAGGGTTTTTATAACTATTGATCGCTTGACTCTGCTTTCCATTTCCATCGATTTGTTGACATTGACTGGATTTACTACTACTATACTGTGTTGCAGGGAGTGTGTATTCTGTTTTCCCTGCAGCGACGTGTCCCTTGTGCACAGGCCATTTCCCACAAACCTCACCATACACGGGAAACAGAAGAAAGCTGAGAAGGCAGCCAAAGTACCTCAGAGCACCCAAAACAGATACCGCCACGCGGCCCCTGTCTGTAAGGCCAAACACCCTTTGGAGCCCTCTGAACATAATTCTAGTAAACTCCCTTGTGTGGTTTTTCTAACACAGCACATTAGAAGCAGCAAATTTGTTGGGAGGCTAGGAAGGGATGCTGCCAAAGGCAGCCATGAAGATAATACCCAAAGGACTGAAATATAAAAAGGCCAAACAACAAAAAAAGAGAACCTGTAAAAATAAGAACCAAATGATCAAAAATCAGAGGAGATTGGATCATGCCATGCACATGGGGACATTGTGGTGAACTAGTGTGAGGGAGAAACACATTCATCATGGTCAGCATGCGCTACAAGGCAAAGAGGGAAATGTGTTGGAGAAAATAATGGAGAAGGCAGGAAAGTACAGGACACATTTTTAAAAGATTTCTAATCAAAAATGTTTCATTGTTGCTTTTGTATTTAGGAGACTAAACATCAGTGAATGAGAAAAAACAGATTCACAATCATTTAAATATGTCATTTCTTCCCTAACGTACTGGATAAATTAGGCATTACTGGGTTTTAAACTATGCATGAAAATCTCTTTAGAAGTGTTTTGTTCTGCAAATATAACCATAATAGTAATGTGATTTAGAAAGGGGCCGCGGAGACAGAGAGAGACACAGAGAGAGACAGAGAGAGACACAGAGAGAGACAGAGACAGAGGTCCCCAACATGACGTGTTAAGGATCACTGCCCTTTCATCTCTTTTGCCATTTTTCCCAACCACATATGCTCTCAATTTCTACATAGTTATTAATGCCACATGTATTCTACTTTCATCTTGCTTATTATGCATCACTTATTTTCCACGTGCCTATACAATATTCATGACTTTTATTTTGATGGCTGCCTAATAGTCTATATTCTAAAACTGATTCTCATTCTCTACTAACTGTCCATAAACAATGCAGTAATAAACACCTTTGCATATATATATGCATTATATATATATATTTGGTCCTTCTATAGTTTTGAATTATTATCAAAAGATAATTCACCTAAAAGGGAATTAGAAATACATCTAAAGCAAAGTAAGAAATACATTTGAACAGTTACTTACTTTACAAGGTTATGGTGAAAACAATCAAGACACTCCTCCGGTTTTTTGTGTTTTGTTTTTGTTTTTTGTTTTTTCTTGGTTTTTTGAGACAGTGTCTCGCTATGTAGTTCAGGCTGGCCTTGAACTCACTATGGAGCCCAGGCTGGTCTCAAACACGTGGCAATCCTCCTGCCTCAGGCTCCCAAGTGCTGGGATCACAGGCATAGCCACCATACTTGGCTTAAAACACTCTTCTCTGGATTAGCAGAAATCTAACCTCAAACTTGGATCGGGCTTTCTCCTGGCACCCTGAACTATCCGTAAACTCAGAGATTCACTCAGTCAAATTCTTGGCAGAGGGAAAACTAGAGAATCTGACTGACCACATTCAGTAGATACTTCGCAATGGCTGCTGTCACTCCGATTACTTCTGAAGTGCGGCACAGGTGATGGTCCATGCATGTGATGAGTGGATGCCCACGGCTCTTACACTATAAAAGCACAATGCCCATCTGTAAAGAAGGTCCACTGAGCATCGCTGTTCCTCTATTAACAGACAAAGAGAGAGGAGAGGGGCTCTGGGAAGAAGTGACACAAAGGGACAGATCTAGAATGGGGTTCATCCATTTCGCCATGCAAGCTCATTGTGTACAACATCCATTCCAAGAAAAGTGTGACAGTGGAGAGGGGGCACCATGAACCTGATTTTGTTCATCTCTAAGGGTGATATTGCACATTATTTGTAGATGTGCTTTACTTCTGTGTCATGAGCCCTAAAATAAAAACATGCCATGTGTGAAATTATGCTGCAAGAAAGCCTCACACATTGTTGGGCTCAAACAACGAAGCCAATAGAAATTAACAGTATGACCTAGAGATTAATTTTAACTGAATTTCTGATGTGTTGAAGATGTAATAATTTAAACAATGTGAACATTGTTGAACTTTAGATGTATAGTTAGGCTCATTTACATGTAAGTAACATACATCACTACCGTGTTAGACTGCGAAATTAATGCGTTTCCTTTCAACTTTCCAAGTACAGGTTTCTCCATCAATAACTATGTATCCTTGTGCCCTCTGCTGGATGAATATGGGTACTATTTCCTGAGGCTATCCGTAGAGACAACACAGTATAGAGCTCTAAATGTAAAATTTTTCAATATTGAATTCTGAGTAATAATACAGAAGTTAGTTGGTTCTTTCCCACACCAATCTTCTAATCTGCTTTTAAAATTACTAATAAAGAATCTGTTTTACAGAACATTCAAGACATTGCTAAAGATTAGCTCAGTGGTGTTGAGTATCATCGGCAAGTAATTCTTGTTACTTCTCAAAAAGGAACTCATACTTTAAAAGAATACTATAAATACAGATTAATCTCTTGAGAGTTTCCAACATCTCAATAAAATTCATAATGAAACATTTGACTACGTATTTAATTTTGTAAATAAGTAGTTTACCTTTTCATTTCACTATTTCACTTAACTGGTTATTTATTCCCAGGTAATATACTGGATTTTGATGATACACAACCAAATAAGACATGGTTCCAATTCTCAGGAACTTTATCTTTGACTGGAAGATGGTGAGAAGTAAATTAACAATTGTAGAGTGTCGTATGTTGTGAACACCGGGATGTCTGAGATCTCTCTTCCACAAGTGACTTGTTGCTCCAGTGGCAGAGAACCATTTCACTCAACATCACATCCTTCTCCAGGGGCCCATATCCAATGACTGATCCATGTTTGAGACTTATAGCCCTCCCTTCAGTTCTACTTCCTATAACTCAAATGGGCCATTCTAGCTCCTGGGACTCCCATGGGGTCCACCCAAGATGTTGCTAAGATCACATCTCATCTTGGCCCTTCTCTCTACCCCAGTGGTTTTCTTTTTTTTTTTAACCAAGAACATGTATCAGTACATTGTGTACATAATGATCATAATCAACATGGTTATTTTGTACCTGTACATGATATATCTTGATTTTCCTCCCCTCTTCCCCTCCCCTCCCTTCCATTCCCCCACCTTTCCCTATTGGCGACAGGTTTATTTACATTTTTCCATTTTTTTCCCTTTCATCTTACTTTTCTTTTAACCTTCCTTCTTTTTCCCCCTTTTCCCTATCTAGTTCTCCTCTTTTTTGAATATTATCTTTGTTTTTACACAATATCTATTATACCCCTTTGTCCTTATTTACACTTATGGTTTCTCACATCAGAGAAACAATTCATTGTGTACTGATAAGTATCTAATTTATTTCACTTAAGAGTATATTCTCAAGGTACATCCATTTACCTACAAATGTCTCTAGTTTGTCCTTTTTATGGCAGAGTAGTACTCCATTGTGTAGAAAAACCACATCTTCTTTAGCCATTCATTAGTTGTTGGGCATTTAGTTTCTTCCCAAAACTTAGCTATTACAAATGGTGTTGCTGTGAACATGGTTGTGCATATATCACTGTGGTATGATGATTTTAATTCTTCTGGGAAGATATCAAGCAGGGGAATAGCTGGGTCAAATGGAACCTCTAGTTGTAGTTTTCTGAGGAATCTGCACAGTCATTTCCACAGTGGTTGGACCAGTCAAAATCAAACTCCCCAAATTTAAAGACCCTATCCAAAAATGGGCATCTGAAATGGATAAACGTTTCTCAGATGAAGAAATAAAAATAGCAAATAAATATATGAAAAAATGTTCAACATCGTTGGTCATTCGAGAGATGCAGATCAAAACAACACTAAGATACCATCTCATTCCAGAAAGAACAGCTATTATCAAGAAATCAACCAATAACAAGTGCTGGCGGAGCTGTGGGGAAAAAGGAACCCTCCTCCCAGTGGTTTTCAACTGGGGACAATTTGCTGTCCATCCCCAGGGTATTTAGCAATGTTGGGGGTGGGAAGTTGGGTGCTACTGGCACCTAGAAAGTCCTGGCCAGGGGTGTTGCTAAACATCTCACCACCTCAGTTGATAAACTGTCCTACCCAATTCTATTCCTCCCTTTCCCTTCCAGAGGTCTTGGTCCCAAGTCGATGCTTTACTAGCCATTCTGTACCCTAAACTCCATCATATGGTTGGCTTTCTAGGGAACAATTATAAAACAGTATCTTCAACAAGAAACCATGGTTTTATACATATGTATGAGACATATTACTACATATCTATGTGAATTTACCATATAGAACAAGACTGAGAAGACAAACACTATCTAGGGAGTGGTTATTTTAAAGGAATAATGTGGAGGCTGATTCTTACTGTTTTTCTTTGTGCTTAAATTGCCTGGGTTTTCCAAGATTTGAGTGTTTGTGCTTGTGCTTGGTTCTTTTTATTTTGGCATTAAGCACATGTTAGTTTTGCAGTCTTGGGGGGTCATATTGCAAAGAAGGAGGCCGTGGTCCATAGTATCAAATACTGCAGAGAGACCAAAGAATAGTAGATCAGGCAGAACAGTGGACAGCAGATCGAATGTCACGGTGACGCGGGCAGACAGTTGTACTGGGTGTGCTGAAACACAGACTGCAAGGGGATGAGAAGAAAGATGGGGAGAAATAAAGGCAGCCCACTTTTTACAGAAGTACGACCAAGAAGAGAAATACAACAGTAAGGAGAGGGGGATGAAAGATCAACCCAAACTTTTTTAAAGTCAGAGAACCTGAACCATTTTGGTGTGGCTGGAGAAGGACTAGAAGAGAGAGAGGTGACATGCATAATTGAGAATAGGGTTCTTGTGAGGATAGGGGCCAAGACCCAGAGGAAAACATGATTGGATTGGCCTGGGCAGAAACAAAGGTACGTCCTCCACTGAAACGAAAGGTACAATGAGTGCAGAGTTGAAAGAGCAATACATTTCAAAGTGGTGAAATGTGTGCCTGCTCTTTGTCAGTAAGAAGTGAGACTCTCCTGAAAGGCAGGGTCTGGCTGGTGGGGCAGGGGCCTCAGAAGAAGGTGAAATCCAAGAGAAATTACGGGAGAGGACCCCAGAAGGGGCCTGAAGCCAGGGTCTGCGGGATGGTGGTCCTGGAAAATTCCCTTTTCCATATCCAGCTTTGAAGTAAGAACTCAGGACTGTATCTAGGTGGTTTGGGGCCACTTACTTAACCCAGGCCATGAAATCGGCTCCCGACCACTTTCTGCACACCATTCAGGTGGTAGATGGGTCGCAGGCAGTGTTGAGGGTAGATCCAAAAGGCCTGTGAGATTAGCTGGGGCTTCCCATGCCTGTCGGGATCATCCCCGCCCCATAGATCCTTGAGAGGAAACTTAAATACAGAGTCTGGAATTATTCTGCGCTCCTTCCTGTGTGGGTACCAGCATCTGCAGATTTCCTGAGTATATAGGATTTCACTGCCTTTCAGAATCCTCTGTAAATTTTATCTCCTATTATTTAGGATGAGCACAAGCTAAGCTCTGCAGTGTGTGAAAAGAGGACATGTACTGCTGCATCTGTGGCCTCATTTTTTCCCAAGCACTGTTGCCCCTTCTCAGACACACATCAGTTCCAGACTACTGTGACACACACACTGTAGCACCTTGGCAGACCCAGGGACTTCAAGATGCTTTGTTGAAAGGAATGATTCTCAACCCAGGGCAACTTCGTACTCCCTCGGGGGCGGGCATTAGGCAACATATTTGATTGCCACAAATCAGGGGGCAGGCAGTGACTGGCGGCCAAATATCCTGCCATGCACAGGGCAGCCTCTACCAGGAAGAATTATTCAGCTCCGAATGTCAGTAGCGAGAAATCAAGTTTTAAAGAATTCCTCACTTGAAAGGATCCTTTAAACTTTTACTGTAATTCATCTAATGGTTATTCATAAATTTGATGTTTAAGCACGAAACAAAGAAAATATACAAAAAGTGAGGAATAACAGCATTTATAAATTCCCAGCAGGTGGCGCTAAAACACAAGGAACAAGCCAACGTCCTCCAGCCTCCAGTTCTGAATCTGGTTTTTCTACTTTGTCACCCTCTGGAAAAATAATAGCTTTCCTTTTCAAACTAGTCTCATCTTTTAGGTATTTAGTGCTCCCCACGACCAGAATTTTTATGCAAGTTAGTTAAAATGAATAATGACTAAAACAGCCTGGAAGATGAAAAGAATGGAGCCAACTCCTCCACCAGCAACAGCGTTTCCACTTCCATTCTCTGCAGCAACAAAAGCGTGACATTCAGACCACTAGTGAGGTACAAGCCAAAGTGTGGGCAACTTCTAAGGCAATGTTTCCTAACTGGGGGGTGACTGCCCTCAGGGACAACACACAGGGACATTTTTAGTTGTCAGAACTACAGCATGCTACTGGCATCTAGTGAGTAGAGGCCAGGGATGCTGCTAAATAGCCTACAATGATGGGAAAACCCTCAGAACATGGAATTACCCAGCCCCAAATGTGAATAGTGCCAAGGTATAGAAACCTGACCTTAGAGGGAAACATAATGCTCCTGTGCTCCTTCACCCTCTCCTAGCGGCTGGAAGAGAGGAGCAGTGGTGTGCTATCTTGGAGAATGCGATCCAAAGCGAGAAACCAGCAAGGCGGAGCTACAAGATAGGTAGAATCCAAGTCTCTAGTCACGTGGAGCTGCTATACTACTCTGGATTCCTTACACGCAGACTGCTCTGACAGACGTAAATTGAGAGACGTAAATGTACTTCTCAAGGGTTTGAGCCATTCTTCTGAGTTTCTGTGATTACACCAAAGTAATAGTAATATCCTAGGCAACTCTATAATATGCAACTCTATAATATGCAAATGCATCCCACCTGCTGGGATGGAGGAGGGAGGAGAGGAGGGGAAGGGGAGGTAAAAAGAAGATGTGTTATGTACATGTACCAACTCCCCACAGAGAATGTAATCATTATGTGTTGTAAACCTGTACTAATAAAAATTTAAATTTTAATTAATTTTAAGATACATAAATGATATATACGTTTATAGTCTGTACATATGTATATATGTATATTTTTTCATAGTATTCCAGGAACTGCTGCTTCCCCAAAACATACCTACTTGAAGCTTGCCTTTTCACTTCTCATGGGCCCCCTCACCTTTCTCCCTTTTATCATACCCCTCTTCTCTTTCCTTCCTCTCTTGATGCTGGTTTCTTCCCCAAGGCAAAGTCTCTACCAGGCCCCAATTGACTTACCAGTCTCAATACACATCTGACTTTTCCCAGAAGACGCCACACTCCTACCATCGCACTCTTCTAGATAACTTGTTTCCTACCACCTACCCTTTCTGAACAGTGAAGGGACAATCTCATCTAAAATAAGCCCTCTCAATGATAGGAAACAGGGAGACAGGCAAGGCATCTAAGAATGGGGAGAGATGGCAGGGAAGGAAGGAGAAGGTGAAGTAGAAAGGATCAAGATGTGGTATGTATATGTACCAATACCCCCTGATGAATATATTCAGTATGTATCACAGACATATACTAATAAAAATTTTGAGTTTTATCAACAATGAAAAATAAAATACAATAATCCCCCTCAGTATATACTTTCAGGCCCTTATTCTACTATATTTTCTTTATATAACATAACATAAAATTGTACTGTTTCACTTATTACCTCTGCCCTAGCCAAGAACCTTATTTATGAAGTAAAAAAATTGTCTTGTTCACCACTGTATATCCAGTAAATACCACTCCCAAAGAGAATCATAAATATGCCCCACATATAATTTTAAACGTTCCAGTGGCCACATTAATAAAGTAAAAATATAATGATGAAATTAATATTAATAATTTAACCTAAACAGTCCCTCCCTAAAGTGTTGTCACTATTTTTAAAATTTGAGGTATTTTACAATCCTTTTTCATACTATTTCTTCAGGATCCAGTATGTAATTCACCCAGACAGCACATGTCAGTTCTCACAGACACATGTCAATAGTGTCTACCACAATGGACAATGTAGATATGGAGTAGTACTTGGCACCCAGTAGATATTTAGTATGTATTTGTTTTAAAATATTCTTCTGTACTATTTCGAGGCTTTTATAGTATAGGAATACTATGGTACTAATGTCCCACCATTGATACTAATTGTCTTAGCCATTTTCTCTTGTTGAGCATTGTTTCCAATTTCTGCTTTTTAGAATAATTCTGCAATAAGTATCTGGTTCGTGAGTATTTTTTCCTGAAATAAATCCCCACAAAGTATGCCACTCCTTTAAAACTCGCCACATTTTGCCAAGTTACCCCCCAAAAGATGTGCCACTTAAACTTCTGGTGGTTTATGCTTGGTTATTAAGGACTCAGCGGTGACGCTAACAGGACAGGTATTGCTAATGATTATTATGACAAAAATATTAATAGGTACTATTTTTGTCTGCTACGATGCACACCACACATTAGGTTATAAACATCTCAGGAATGCGAAATACCAGGCTGAGGAGGTTAAACAAACTAAACCCCGAAATCACACTCAAACTCAGAACTGGGTCAATGTATTTTCAAAGTATGGGCTTTCTACACTCTCCGTTTTGGTTAGGAAAGAAAGGAGAAAAAAAAGAAAGAAAGTAGAAAGGAAGAAAGAACGGGCTAAAGACAAGGGGACAAAAATCAGAGAGTCGAGGACTGGATAAGAAGTTAAAAGGCCAGAGACAAGGATATGGCAGGAGCTAGCCTCGCCTTCCCGTCCTGCCACACCCATGGGTGCAGATTTCACAGCCCAGGGTCCCTGTTCCAGCCCTCACGCCAGGGCCCGGCCGGGCTCAGCAGTCACTTCCTGGGACCGGTCACCCTGCCGCCCCACGCTCCGCCCCACGCTCCGCCCACGTCCCGCCCCACGCCCCGCCCCGCGGAGCGGATTCCCAGCCCAGCCCCTCCTCCAGCGTTGCGTAACCCTTGATGCGGACGTGACGTCCGCGGCGTAGGCAGGACTTTCCGGCGCGCCGCGGTCACATGGGCTCGCGCCGGAAGCGCGCTTCTAGTTACCCGAGCAACGGCAGGACCCCCCCCCGCCTTTACCTCTGTTTCCCTGTGGAAAACTTGGCCCCTGTTCGCCCACCGCCCAAGATCTGCAAGCGGCGTGCCCACGAGGTGACTTCGGGGACGGCTGGGTTTCTTTTCGGGAGTAAGGAAGGAGCTAGCAGCCTGAGGCCTGCCTGCTTCTGAGGCAGGGAGAGCGGATGTCTTAATGGTCACGTTGTCGTCGTAATTAATCACTATCAACCCGCGGCGGCGAAAACTGGGGCCCCCAGGTTCAGGAGGTTCCGAGTCATTGCAGGTTAATTGTTAGAGGAGACTAATGCTAAAGACGCTCAACTCTGCTGTGCGTTCGAATCATCGGATGATCGTTAAGAATTCTGATGCCCTCGTCCTTATCCCAGACCAAAATTCTAGTCGGCATGGGAATTTTTTTAAAAGCTCCTCAGGTGATTTTAAAGTGCCGAGAATCACCGTATTAAGCTACGTCTATAGGTGAATTCAGATTTTGCCCATCCTGCCCAATATCTAAATGGAAAATCACCCGGGACACATCCTTGGAAGGATGTTTAGGATATTGGCCAATCTGTTAAAAGTGGAGGTTTTCTTTCTTTTCCCTTGCGTTTTGACCCCTGTGGAAGGTCAAGTGCAGTTTTTAGTGGAAGTTATTGTAAGAACATTTGACAGCTGCAATCGTTGCTACCTCTCAGGGATTAATAGATGGAGAAGGCCTTTGCCCAGTATTTTTTGTATAGTAATGAGGTAGAGTTGAAGCAGTGGCCAAGAAAGTGCCTCTTAGCTCTGAAATCCTGAAATTCCCTTAGTATAGTTCAGATGGTCTTTAACAATTTTATTTTTTCAGAATGATTGTTAATGATTGTTAAATTCGTTTCACAGGTTAGGCTGTTTTTCACGTTAAGTCACATTTGAAAAATCTAAAGATTAATAGCATAAACAATGCTTATAGTTAGTTACTCCCACTACTCCCGTGATTGCGGAATTAGTGATAGCCTTTAAAAATACAGTTTTTACTAGTGTGATTTACCAGAGTAACGGTCCCTTTGTATAAACAGAAACCATATATTTCAGAAGATTGTTAGTACTGTCAGATAAGCATAATTGAAGGCAAGTTCCCAGGAAGGTGTACAAATTCCCTCTGGATGTTCACTGCCTTCCTGGGAAAGTATGTACACTAAAGTTCCAGAGAGACATTTTCATTCTAAAACTGTTTTATGGACAGTGAAGGACTATTTTGTGTTTGTTAGGATCCAACATTTAAGATAGGTTGAGATGAGTTCGGAGGGAGTTCAGGAAAGAGAAATTAACATGGAATTACCATGATTATGTTTATAGAAGAAAAACTTGAGATAAAACTCTGGAGTTCGAGGGGGAAATCGAACAACTAAAGCTGGAATATAGGCTGGAGAGTTTACAAACTAAGTACAGAACTCTTAAAACTACTTCCCCACAATAAGAAATCCAAAGAGCAGTTGGACAAGTGAGTACAGAATAGAACTGTAGTTGGTTAAAGGGCAGTTGAGTTGAAAATATCTTCAAAACATGCTGATGTATTTAAACATACACTTTCCAAAAAGATTTGGGGCATTTTATAGAGTAGAAGTGGGAGAAGAGAATGTTACTAGGATACAGCATACAATCTCAACAATTTCAACAGCATCCAAGGACAGGAAAAATTAGCTCCCCCCACCCTGGAAGATGGGAAATTTAAAAGGAATAAAATGTGGAATTTATGCCTACAAGTAATTAAGTGCCCAGATGGGTGAGGCGTGGTGAGGGCTGTATCAATTCAGGAAAGAGAGACATGGAGTTACCATAATTATGTTTATAGAAGAAGAAAAACTTGAAATAAGACTCTGGAAGTGTAAAAGCAGCCTTAACCATTTCAGCTCTTCAAGGTTTTTGCTAAATATGCCCTTAATTCATAGTACTACCTGCTTATTCAAGCCTTTTTGCCTTTATGGTCATGCTAGATTTTGCTGTATTTTGAAAGGTACGCCTCCAGTGAAACGAACTCATCTGTTTCTTCTTTTGAACAGTGCTATCATTCTGTCGTTTTTAGTCATCCCAATTTTTGGTTCTCCCATTGCCTCTTGTGTTCATGCCTTAGAGGGTAACTTTGCTTTTTCATGGCCTCATAGTTCACTTCTGACTATATACTAGTCACATGGGGACTCAGTGAACTTGCAAATAAAGCCATTCACAAGTCCATCATCCTTGCTGACATGTTAAACAATAACCTGCTGTGGGTGGAATGTCATTTGTATGGGAAAAGAGAAGAATCCTTAACTGCCGCCTTCTTCCCTGTGCTGTGCCTTCTTTATGACAATACTTATTGCATCATCCAGAAGAGGGTAAATTGGAGCTGGAGGTTAAGAGAGTGAAAAGGGAGTAAAACTCCCTCACCCCTCAGCTTTAACAGTGGCTATTCTGACAAGAAGGTGAGGCTTTCTGGTAACAGTAGCAGGTCTGTGTCCAGCAGAAAGATGGAGCTTGGACTTGTGTGGGTAGAAGGCAGCTCTTCAGACTTGTGTCATCTTTGCTGTCCAAATAACTAAGCAGGGACCATGCAGAGCCACAGGAGGGAGCTCATGAGGGCACCAAACCAGATGAACTTCCAGCCTCAGTAGCCAGCTAGGGCCAAGAGCAAAACTGCCTGGGAGGTGGAACAGGAAGCAGGGCTCTCCAATATACCCCTTCTGTTATTTATAAAGTTGGTTGAACTTCCTACCAATCCGTATATTTTTTAAACTTTTATTAATACAAGTATGCAATTGATAATGGTTACATTCATTGTGTGGAGTTAGTCCATGTACATAACATGTCTTGATTCTTTTTTCATCCCTTTCCCTCTCCTACTTCCCCCCCCTCCGTCTCTTGCCCCCCTTCCCTTTCACAAAAGGCACCTTCTCCGATATGATTAGCATTGCATGTACAAAGAGATTTCTTAGAAGTGGGTATGACTCAATTTATGTTACTCAGATGTCTCACCATACCTTCATTTATTTTGCTGTAGTCTCCAGCAGCCGCCTTCCTGCCGCATTGAAGCAGTGCATCCTGAGGACCTTAATTAGATGCCAAACTGGTTGGATCCTAGAGCCAAGTCAGTGGGAACCTTTAGCTAGTCACTGATTTAATGATTGGCTGAGTTTTCACATATTTAATTTGCAGAATTCTAGTGGGAAAAGAAGTAAGATAGGAAAATCTAGTTACAGAGTATACATTAGTTTTGAGAGGAATTTGTGTGTTTATTTTATTTATCTGGTTGCTATGACACATCCTAGATCACCTATTTTTAAGAATATAAATGCACTAAATAGAATATGTATGATGTCGCTGCCTTTTGACAAAGCCACATTACTTATATGTGGAATATTTTAGTATCTTGATGGAAAAGTCACATTTTATCCATTGAAAACTATAACTCTCTTATCTGTTGTTCTTCATGTCTAATTTATGCATTTAAAATACATCTTTCAAAGTAAGCAGAGTCACTGCAGAATAAATGCATTTTTTAGTGAGGCTATATGGGAAAGTACATCATTCAAGACCGGAAGGCTCAGTCTTGCCGGTAGGCCTCAGCAGTGGTTAGTCAATGACCTCAACCCTGTTTTTCTCCTTCTTTGGTGGTTGAGGATGGACAATGAATAGTCTCTGTAGCACCCTGGCTCAGCAGGGTGCTGATGATCAGGCCATTGTGCTCACTCGGGAGGACTGCCAGTCTGTGTGGATCCTGGCCTTCCCTGACATTGCCAGTCTCTTTTCTCTCAGCTCCAGTAGCCACTAGGAGAAAAGTCGCCGTTCAGTCCAGAGCAGACTTTCCGGGGGAGGTGGGAAATGAGAGATAAGACTGAGACCACTGAAAGGGCATCCAATCTGCTGCAACCATCAGTTCTTTTCCTGGAGAGGTGGCGGTGTCTGAAAGTGTTGCTGTAATGCCTACAATTATTTTAATCTTGGCTTTTCAAAAACCCAGGCATTCTTACTAGATCCTTATACTCTCTACGTACAGAAAATAACCTGCTTTTAAAAGGGAGCAGAGAGTAGGGGAAGAAGAGGAATTTCAGATGTGTTAGGTACAGGGACGAACTCCCCACAAGGGATGTAATCATTATGCACTGCAAACATATATTAATAAAAATTAAAATTTAAATTAAAAAAATAAAATTTAAAGCAGTAAATAAGTTAACAGGATTCATTTGCAGAGAGGGTTCTCGTCTTCCCTTGGGAGCTGACAGGACCTGATTAACTGACTGCTCAGCAGGAAAGACGTACCCAAAACTCTGTCCCGCATGGTGTCCTTGTGTTCCTATCTAGCAATGACAGTTAGCAGGGTCCCAGTCAGACATTATGATAGGCACAGCCCATGCTTTCTAGGCCCTGTGCATTGATACTGTTTTGCAGAAGTTTAGTTTCCTTTTGAAATAAACCTTTAAATGTCTACATAGACCTTGGAGAAGAGGTCCAATTTCTCTATTTGGTCATGGAAACTTTGTTTTTTTGCATGCCAAATATTAGCAATATTAGGAACTGGTTGCCAAGATGGCTGTTGATCATAATCTGTTTTCTTGCTTCTACTATCTTACTCTGAGCCTAATAATGTACAAAATGTGTGAGAATCACACAGTTCCTCCCTTGAAATTCCAGGCAGAAAGTGAGGAGCAGTTGGGGTGTTCAGTGTATCAAGGGCAGAATAGGCAACTTAATGTGTACATATAAAACAGAGGTGGCCAAAAGATGGCTCACAGCCTGTTTTTTGTGCTTCAAGAGAGGTGGGAATTGTTCTTTTATATATTTTTAAAGAGCAATTTGGTATTTTTTTTTAAGCAAAAAAGGATACGAAGACTATATGAAAAAAATCATATGTGGCCCACAAGCCTAAAATTTTTACTATCTGGACCTTTACAGAAAAAAAATTTGTTAGCATAAAATAACAAGAGTAATACTGGAAATACTGAGCTGATAATTATAAAGCTCTGTGAAAGTTGCTATTCTGTTAGACATGTTTTTCTACACTTTTATTTCATTGGATTTTTGAGAAATTGACTTGTATATTCAAATCAGTGATTCAAAATGATCAAACTCTGTGGTGAATGTTTAATTTAAAAATATGATTACATCAAAAGGCACACTGCCATTAATCCCCCTAGCTTTGAACATGCTTATCCCGTCATTCCTGCCACGTTCCAAAGCAGTTCTGGAAGTCCTCTCTTCTGTCTTTGTGAGATGTGATCCTAACTACAGTGAGTGCTGCTGCCCTTGTATTTTATTGATAATGGACACCTTGGGCCGCATCTGAACTGCTTCTGGTCCGAATGCTGGAACTGGCTTTCTTCTGTCCTCTCTGCTGGTTTTCTTGGCCTCTTGTGAAACTGCTCAGAGGGAGCGCTGGGTGATCTCTGCAGCAAGGTATCATTGCAGCCCTTGTACCAGATTATTTTGTTGAACCAAAGTCATAAGCAGCCTCTCCTCAAATTGGCAGTCCTTCCCCCTTTTTAATCGCAACCATTGACATTTAAGCAGCCAGGAGAACATCATGAATTATTCTTGAACCCCTTCAACAGACATCTACTTCGTCACACGCACCCAAACCTCTGGCTCTGCCAAAGGAGCCTCTCTCACCCACCTTGTGGATTTTGAGAATGTTGGTGCTACTGCCTTTAGTACCAGGCTGGATTTCCCCACTTGTGATACAGGATTTGGCCCGCAGCAGTGCTCCATCACAGTATCGCTTATAACAAATGTGAGCCTATCAGACGTCCCAGTTCAGGATAATTGACCTGGTTCCAACTAGGCATGGCAACTCCTAAGGCATAGCAAAAAGTCTGGATTCCAAACTCTTAATTTCCAGAAGCCACACAGATGTCTCCTAGACGTTTCTAATTTAATTCCTATGCTACTTGTTAATCTATAAAAAATTTGATTAGGACACACATGGAGTTCGCTTTAATGTCATTATGTACAATAGGCTCTCAGAAAGCTATTCAGATTTCAGTGTTAGAAATATGAAACCTGGCTGTAGTGAATTAGCCACTTAAGGGCAGCGCCTTACAGTTTAGCACTCACATATGTACTTTTTTCTACCATGATGTCTTTTGTGCTTGCTGTGTTTGGGTGGTAAAGCACCTAAATATTGACTGTTTTGTATTTCTTCAATAGCTTGTAAAGCACAAGCAGTTAGCTATGTTTTCAAGTAGTTGTTCATGTTCTAAACCTTTAAATCGTGATGTAAAGGTAATGTGAACTAAATTTATACCTTTCACAGCGTTTGTTAACTTTTCCCCCTTTACATTTGCTGCATGTGTGCATATTCCTGAATTTAGGACAGGAAATGGGGTATTGACTGTGTTTAAGATAAATTTTCAGGTCATATCAGCCTTCTTAGAAATACCCTATTTGAAAGCTTGTTATATTTTAAAAGAATGTGAATGGTTCTTTAAGCTAAATCCTATTTTATTTCATTATTGTTCTTTTGTTTTGTTTTGTTTTTTGAGACAGGGTCTCGCTATGTAGCCTAGGCTGGCCTCGAACTCACAGCAGTCCTCCTGCCTCAGCCTCCCCAGTGCTGGGATTACAGGCATGTGCCACCATGCCTGGCATCTTTAGGCTAAATTTTAAACTATGAGGTGACCAGTTTAACATCTCAGTTTTTAACATAACTATATGAAAACATCTGATAGAAATTTTCAAATGTCAAATTTGTTTCTTAAAGGTTGTAGATTTTTAAAATACTACTCTACAATTAAGGAAAGTAGAAAAAACAGGAATCCTGCAATGTCTGATTTCTAAAGCTTCAAAACCTGAATAGCTGTTGGCTTGGCATTGCATTGTTAGTGGTTCTGTCTCTCAAAAGCTTAAGTTTGCATGCTTTTAGGATATTTTGTGTCTAACTCCTGTTTAAGTACATTCTGGTGTGGGCTGGCATTTAGTAGCTCCAAACCTCTGAACAGGAGGGAAACTAAGTCTCTTTAAATAGGTTATAAAAGGTATGCAGTTGCAGTTCAAACTTTACCTTAAGTATTTCCTTCTGTGAGTCAGTTAATCACAACAGGTAGGTAGGTGATTAGGTAGTAGGTAGGTAGGTAGTGGGATAAAGAATAAATCCTGGCAGAGCAGTGCTGTTTGATGGGACAGGCTGTATCATACCTCAGGAAAGTTTGCAATAGAATAATTTCTCCTTCTGCAGAGAGACAGGAAGGACAGTTAGGCCAGGTGACTGTGGTAGCACTCACTGTCTGAGATCAAAACCAAATCTATCGAAACCTAAACGAAGCCCTTTGGGGAACTTAAAGCCCCAAGCACACCTGAGCCTGGAAAGATGTTTCTGTTGAAAGAGGCTTCTGCAAAACTGAATGTGGCGGCACACATCTGTAATCCCAGCTACTCAAGAGGCTGAGGCAAGAGAATCATGTGTTTAAGCCCAGCGGGGCAACTTAGCTAGACCGTCTCTCAAAATAAAAAATAAAAAAGGGCTGGAGGAGTAACTCAGCATGAAGGCCCTGGGTTCAGTCCCCAATACCAAAACCAAAAAGGTGGGGGCTGGGGATGTAGCTCAATAATCGAGCATTTGCCGAGCATGTGTGAGACCCTGGGTTCCATCCCCAGTACTGCAAAACAACAACAACAAAGGAAAAGGTTTCTGCAAGTCCCAAATCTAAGGCAAGACTCAACAGAGGTTTCTAGGGTTAAGTAGGTATTGATGCATGTTAAGGACTAGTAAATAAAGTAATGGTTGTGAACATTTAGTTCATGTTCTGTATAACATGCTAACTACCAAATATTTATGTAGTTACAGTCTTAGACTTTACTTGCAATAGGAAAACAAGTCATTGAATAGAAAACCATAAGGGCCCTTTGTTTGAGTTACTCAGTCATGACTGAGGGGCTGCCGCCTAGTCAGACCTTGTACTCATACACAGGTGCCAGAGTCTCTGGTGTGTCACATGAAGACTGGACATGAGGCTAGAAAGATGCAGCCTCTCAGTTGCTGCTGCACAAACTGTAAAAGAGCCGTGAGTATCCCGCAGTCAGACCGATCAGATGTTCACACTGTGGTTCTTCGTTCCTAGCTTGAGAGCCCATCTGGACATTCACCATCAGAGATGGCAGAAGAGGTAAGATGACCTTTTGTCTTATGAGTTCAAAAAAAAATTTAGTCTTTAAATTCTTGATGTTCTCATTCTATGATGGAGAAGGCCAGACAAGTACAGGTTGAGCTTCACAAATCCACATATCCAAAATGCTCCAAAATCTAAAACATTTTGAGCTCTGACATGACCTTCAAAAGATTTTGGATTTGGGAGCATTTCAGATTTTGGATTTTCAGATTAGGAAAGCTCAACCAGAGAAAATGTATGCAAACATTCCAAAATCTACAAGACAACTGAAATTTGAAATGCCTCTGGTCCCAAGCATTTTGGATAAGGTACATTCAACTTGTGCATCAGAAAACTAAAAAATTATCACGTGTATACCTGGATGTCTCTTGTCCCAGACACTGAAGGGTGGCCTGGGCCAGCAGGTTAGTTTACAGAGCAGAAGAGGAGGAACCAAACACTGTCACAGTCTTTGGTTAGAATTGACAGCCTGTTTCTAACTTGGAACTAGTAAAGATAGCCAGATGATAAACATGGATCTTGTATCTCCCCCTTCACCTTATCTGAAAACAATCATTAGCATCTGTCCTCATCATAAGGCTCTGCAGCCTTAAACACATTGTCCTACACGTAACAATGCATAAACTTGCTTTCTGTGTCATGGGTACAGACCTGTCTTACACCTTTTTCAGCCCACTAGCATCCTCAGGTAGAGTAGGTGTTCAGTAGAATCTGAGGAAATATCTGTTGATTGGTTGATGAGACATTGGAACCTCTCTTGAGGATGAACTGTTTGGTGGCTGTCCTGTGCTTCCCTTTATTTTGTAGGCGTCAACATCGATAGCTGTCATGTCTTGGTATTCTCATCCAGCATATGCAAGATACTGGCAGCATTATCATCAAGTGATGACTTGGATGCGAAACCACCAGATCGCCTACAGGAGGGCCATGGGAGCCTACTTCAGTTTCCCATGGTCCTTCCCAAATGCATTTGCACCCCAGAGCTCTTATGCTAGTAGTGCTGGATATCCTGAGTTCTACCGTGACCATCACATGGCCTGGCAGGACTCCCACTGCAGTTATCCCCATGATGAAAGGTTCAGGCAGCCTCTATATGACAGCGGTAGGATCCAGCCCTCCACAAGAGAAGATCAAGCTATGTTGGAAGCAGAGGAAGTTGAAATGGAGTCAGAGGACGAGATAGAATATGACCTGAGCAATATGGAAATCACTGACGAGCTCCGCCAGTACTTTGCAGAGACCGAGAGGCACAGAGAGGAACGACGTAAGTTCCAAGTAGCGTTTTCTTGTCCTCCTCCTTTCACATCGTTTTTCTTACCTAATATATCAAGTTATTTTATAGCTCTTCCTTTGGGTACAGGTATATTCTAAATCCGTCCCTAAGCCTGGAAAGCTGTGGTGATGTAGTACCTCAATTACATTAGTTTCCAGCGCTGTTTTTTTTAGTTCCAGAACAAAGCTTATCCTGATAATATCTCTGCCGTTTGTTGAACGTTAGCTACTCCACCAGATGGCGCATATATTTGTGCATATATTCCCTAACTCACACAATAGTCCCTCAAGGCATTAAACCTATTTTACAAATTAGGAAAATGAACCTTAAGGTTAATCATACAACTAGTCCATTTGCTGTTAGGATTCAAGTCTTGTCTGCCTGACTGTACTTCCTGTGCTGCTTTCTCTGTGCCAGGGCTCATCCCTGAGATGACTTGCTTCCTAAAACACCATACTTGTGCCACTTCTCTGGGATGCGCCCCAGAGACATTCCTGATTCCACATCACTTCTAGATCTTAAATTGCTCCTTTCAGTAGCATGAACCTAAACAGAGTAACCAAATGTGCAGGGCTCACAGCTGTCCTGTGGCATACCATGCTACAGTTAGAAAATTTCAGTCAGTCAGAACGTTACAATTTTGTTTTTAGGTTTCTTCGTACCTTGCTGCAAAGACTGTCAAGATTCACCAGACCATATATATTTTAAGTACATCTGACAAATATACAAATGCTTTTCTCCCTAATATAACCAGTATTCAGTCTCAGTACTCTTTTTTAGTGAGGTCTAATTGTATGAAATTTTATAGAGAATTTTCTAATAAGCAGAAACATAGAAGCCTGAGAATGGGTGAGTTTGATCTCCGTCTTGTAGTACCTGCGTGTTCCTAATGATGGGGCAGCATTTATCGGTCTGCACTGGATGCCAGGAACTGAACAGCAGCCTTTGTATGAAGTGTCACCTCCCTTAGCACCGGTGCCTGTGATTCTTCACTAAACTACTCATTCAGTAATTGTTACTTTCCTTCTTCTGATTAAACTGTTGACTTCTCTGGTGCATATTAGAAAGTATATCCAAATGAATATTTTTAAAACAGTACTTTCTATTATGCGTAGAGTATATTTCTTCCCTTGCTCTCCAGAAATAAATTATACCTTTTGTCAAAATTCATACCGAGCAACCATTAGTCTAATTTAAGAGTATACAACGAGTAAGGGAGAATAGGCATTGGATGTGCACATTTGGTCGGAATGCTATTTGTTACAGCTTTCAAAAAAGAAGCCGTGATGGAGATGAGGCTTATTACTGTGGTGCTTACTAGAACATGGAGTAACATGATTTCCCCCTCATAAATTAATACTTTTATGGTGGAAGTCGTAATTAAGGATAGGAGCAAATCTCGGGCATCCTAAAGGTCATTTTGAATTATCTGCTGACTTAAAATAATCTTTAAGATAGTTACTTAGTAAAAAACATGGAGGCAAACAAAATGAAAATAAAATAATGTCCTTACAACAAAATTTACAAATATAAGCAGTTATGGATATGATTAATAACCATTCCTCTTCTTCCATATTGCTTCTGTCAGGTAGAACTCCCAGCAGGTAAGCAAAGTTATGAAAATTACCTGCTCAGTAATGAGAAATAATGGCATTTACCATTATTTTGAATGAAGAAATGGTGTCTTTCAGTATTAATTATAAGCATTCAATCAATGATTACAGCTCTTGTCCCATAGAGTGCTGTACTTGCCAGAATTCTGTGGGGCATTTTACTGGATGAGTTAGACTTTGCCTGCTTTGTAAACCTGATGAACTCCGTGTCTTCATCGACTGTTATTCCCAAATATGCTTGCTTTATGCCAGAACTCCAAGTTCACTATTTTCATCATTGTTCTGTGTTGAATTATATCTTCTCGAAAAGATGAGCTGGTGGCTTTTTATTCACCAGTACCTCAGAATGTGATCTTATTTCGAAACAAGATCCTTGTTAGAGGTACTTGAGGTGAGATGAAGTCATGACGGGGCCCTAATGTCATATAATTTGTGCTTTATAAAAAGAGGAAAATGTGGACTTAGAAACAGACATGCATAGAGGGAGAACATGGTGTAAAAACTGGCCGTTACACTGCCACAAACCAGTGGCTGTCTAGAAGCGAGGAGGGTGGGCTGGGGTATAGCTCAGAGGTAGAGCACTTGCCTAGCATTCACAAGGCCCTGAGTTCAATCCCCAGCACCACAAAAAACAAACAAAACAACAGAAGAGGGGGAGAGAGGTCCGGAACAATTCCCTCCCTAGCACCTTAGGGAAAACACAGCCCTGCTCACACCTTGATTTCAGACTTTTAACCCCCAGAACCCAGAAGCAATGCATTTCTGATCCTCAGAACTACCCAGTTGATGTGATGTGACGTGATGTGAACTGGGTGGCTCTGGGTGGCTCTTTGTGATGGCAGCCCCAAGAAACTAATGCAGTCACCCTGTGAGAATTTTCTTCGCTCTCAAATCCAATCTGTGACTGAGACTTAAAGTAAACCACACACGGCTTTGGCCATCTTGGTAAAGAGAATGCATTACATGTTTAACCATGATCTGGGTAGCAAACCAGCAAAAAAGAGAATTTGATGAACCCCCTTGCCTCCACCTTTAACCTAACTCCACACTGGACATGTACGCTGTTAGGAACAGGATCCAGAGCCCGCTGTGGCAGAAGCACTCGGATCCCAGGGGCCCAGCCTGGCTTCCCTGCCCACTCCGGGAGATGCTTATTGTCTTGCGGATGCCCTGCTTTCACTATTCTGTGTCTCTGCCTACTCACCTGTGAAAGGGGGATCCTAATTACAAAGAAGAAGTGAGTTCATACAAGAAGAATTATGGAATGCTGCTTGGTACAAAGGCAGTGCCCAATAAGTGTTAGTTGGTAAGGTCCATTGCTAGTAACCCATCCTTTAACCTGGTATAGCGACCATACATTGGTTGTGCCCTGATCAGCTTGTCTTGATTAGTGTTTGATTGAAATTTTGCAAAAAGTATTTTTAATAAGATGTTTTGTGACTTCAGCAAGGTCATATATTCCTGCTCTGGGTAATTCCTTTCAAATTTTTTAACTAATTTGGAACATTAAAAACATGAAAGAATTAAAACTGTGGTATCTGTCAAATTTAGTCATTAACACAACTTTTAACTCATTCAAGGACATTCTTGCTTGCTAAAATGTAATATAGTAAAATGCACAGAAAATGAACCCGCTCCCATGTCACTAGTAGCACTAGACACAGCAGGCCTCAGGTTCTTTGTGCCTTTAAAATGCATAGCTGGGGCTGGGAATGTAGCTCAGTGGTAGAGTGCTTGCGTAGCGTGCACAAAGCCCTCAGTTCAGTCCCCAGCACCACAAAAAAATGAAAATAAATATGTAGTTAGAGCGCAATTCGAAACTACTTGTCCTAGCATCTCTGTAGTTGCTTTCGTGTCCTGTGGCCTTCCCTGAAAGCATTATCAGGTCCCTGGGAGATGAGAATTGTCTGGTGAGGGTGAGAACTCGGTATGGTACAGGATCTTATCTGAAGACTTGATGTATATTAGAAGAAGCTGCCAGGGCCTAATCCTGCACCAGTAAGAAAATAATGAACAGCGGGCAGCAGGTCACTAACATTATTTTTGTCACAGCATTTTTAGGGGTGTAGGATGGACGTGTTCCCTCGAGCAAGAATGAAGGATGGAATTCATGTGGAAATAATTCGAATGCCCACAGTGCTTTCCAATCCATTGCCTTTACTAGAAATTTTCATGGAGATTTAGTTAACATACACAGTTGGGAAAAGCGTTAAGAAAGAGATAAGGGCCCTGGGTAGTGTGAATAAGTGGGTAAGGTTTTTTTGTTTTGCATTGCTCTTTGAACCACTAGAAGCTATTTGTTCAAAAAGGGCAAATTCAGCTTGGAACATGAATTGTTTAGAGAACACAGGATTTTATACATTGCTAGCAAGGGAAGACAGCTGCATTTTAAAATTTTAACTTTTTGGTATTATTCACTTCCACAGGAACATGTGAGTTATACAATTCATCATCATCTGAGTCTTGTTTAATACTTTCTTAGGATAATAGCCTTCAGACTAGGCAGCATGTTCTTATTTCTGATTTCTACCCTTCCACATAATCTCTAATTTAACATCTTTCTGTAACAAAAACACAAAAGAATTAAGAATTCCTTTTGTGCAATGGGACCATGGATGCTTCTGATTATGTTACATGTCATCATTTCCCAACACAGTATTTCCCTTACTTAAAACATCATTGGTGATGTTCCTTACGAGAAAGTAGACTTTCGAGAATTTTTAAAGGTCAGCTGTGTTTTCAGTTATTTTCTTAGGAAAAAAATATTTACCCTTAGGTAAACAAAAGTATTTTTTTCGGTGGAGACTGTGAGGCTGCTATATTCCTAATACTTAGAGGGAAACTAAGAGACAGTTACCATCCCCCATAGGGAACAAGGCCCTTGGAAATAAACACTGACCCTGTTGTCTTGGGGCTGTGCTACTCAGGTGTTTATCACTTGTGTTTTGGGGGTAGACGTCAAGGCAAAACAAGGATGTATTCTCAAAGCATATGATATGCTTTAGCCCAGGTGGGAAGAAGAGACAAAATCAGATTGAAAATGATGCATGGAAGAGTGTACATGGAGCTGATGCAGATGAGGGGTAGGGCCGATGTCCTAGAGGGGAAAAGAAGAGGTTTATGGGGCAGATGTGGAGTAAAGGAACGTGCTCTAGGCTGTGAGGGTTAGCGTCTGTTTAGAATGAAGAAAAGGAGTAAGTGGGCTCCCTGCTAAGACACTAATGTGCTGTTCTTTCCAGAGGGCCCAGATGCAGTGTGCTCCACTGTATTCTCTCCACTGAGTCAGAAGGTGTGGTCCTAGTCTTCACAGTGAGCCTTCAGTCTGCCGGAAACCCGCCTGTTTCTGCTTCAGGCAGCTCTGTGGAAAGCCCAGCACCTGTAGTGAAGCTGATGGCCCAGTGTTCCGGGAGCTGTTTTGATTTAGACAGTGCAGCTAAAGTATGAAGTCACACTGAGAGAGCACAGTTCCACCCTGTGTGTTTGTTTCATCTAATCCAGCTGTTCAGAAGTACATAAAGCCAATCAGTGAAATGACAGATGTGGAAGGTCACAGAAAAGTGGAAGGGAGAGATATAAATGCACTTTATTGTGAAAGCGAGAAGTGATTGTGCACTAACTCCAGGGTTACATTTGTCATGGAGCAGGCGACGCAGGATGAGGAGCCCAATCAGAAATGGCCCCAGTTCTGCTGCAAGCATGTGAGTTCTGAGAGTGTTGCCGGTGAGCCAGAATGAGGTGTTCTTGATCTAACCAGGTTTGCATTTTCCCCTAGTTGCACTACCATCATTAATTTTGGCAGCATAGCAGAAAATCTCATCAGGAAGACATGCTAGCTGGGCACAGTGGCGCACACCTAGCTACTCAAGAGGCCGAAGCAGGGGGATTTCAAGCTCAAGGGCAATTTAGCAAGATCCTATGTCAAAATAAAAAATAAAAGGGGCTGAAGATGGACCTCAGTACAAGGCCATAGGTTCAGTTCCCAGGTACCACGTACATGGTGGGGGAGCTTAACCCTAGAACAATGAGGGGAAATGACATTCTTTAACACAATTATCATAGTGCTTTGTCCTTCAAAATGTTCTGCCTTTGGGCTAATTACTATATCTGTTGAATATTCCATGAATGGTTTCCTGCTATGTGAGATTCTCTAAACTTCAAGTAACTTCCTGTGGGTTTGTTTTCCTCTTTATGGACTATAAAGGAAATTGGTTACATCATACAGATGTATATAGATTGAGGCAAAAATACCAACATCATTTATCCTAAACCTAGATGAAGTCCAGTAAAGTTTTTAACCCTGTCTGCATATTAATTCTTTTATTTATTTCCTCGGGCTGCTGTAACAAATTACGACAAACTTGGTGGCATAAATCAACACAATTCTAAAAGTCCAAAATCAAGATGTTAGCAGGGCCACCTTCCTTAGGCTCCAGGGCCTTGCTTCTCCCAGCTTCTGGTGTCTCTTACGTTCCTTAGCTTGTCCAGCACCACTGCAGTCTCTGCCCCTGTCTTCGTATGGCCTTCCTGCTGTGTCTCTGCGTCCTCTCTCATCTAAGGAAGGACACTCACTGGATTTGATGCACACAACTGAGGGGAAACACAATGGTGATTAGATCAGGAAAGCCTCATTTTTGCCTCATCAGCAACACCTTTGTCCAATGGGATCTCATCTTTATTGTTAATTAGGTCTGCAAAGCCCCTGTTTGCAAATGAGGTCATACCCTGGAGTTCTGGGTGGGCATGAAGTTAGGGGACACTATTCAACCCACTGCAAGCCTGTTTGAAAGCTGAAATGGAATCCAAAATATAGGTCTGATTTGTAGTAAAACAGATTCCCTTGGCCAAATGCCCTGTAAGAAAAAAAAGTGGTAATAGCGAGTCCTATAGCATTTCCAGTAAAGTCGGCCCTCCTGTCCAGGACGAGGTGACTGTGCTTCTCAGCTTTGGTTGGAAAAGTCTCCGTCCAGTTGGCTGAGCCCTCACCTTACCTTGACAGGAGGAAAGTCTGCCAGTGACTCAGAGCCCTTTCTGTCCCTGCAAGGGAGGAAGGAAGTAATTAATAGAAACTAGAGTAAATGGAGGCCTCCAAACAGGGATGTTCCTTCCGTTCAAGGTTTCCTGGGTCTCCAAAGTCAGTATGCGCTTAAGTGCTTTCAGATGCTGTGACCATCGGCACATAGCCAGTCTGAGTGTATTTCATTTTAAATTGACTGGTTTTCCAGTCTGTAATGTAACCCTAGAACTTTTTTCTTAAAATTATGTAAGTAGGAGTGAAGTGACTTAGGTGTAGGAGAAAAGGGTCCAACCCAACTCTTGGGTTCCCCTCCCTGTGTCATGGAGGCTCTGAGGGACCCAAGGGCAGGGAGCCTTTCGCAGTGCCCTGTGAGATTGGAACATGTTTCTCTCACTGGATTGTCATCATTTTTCTTTGACAGCATCTAGAAGAGGAGTTGTTTACGAAAAATACCGTGTGACCTCCGTGCATTCATTGGACAGTCATTTCCTGAGCACTTGCTTTGTGTCAGGCATAGTGGCCTCCTAGGCTAGGGACACAGTGGTGAGTGAAGGACACAGTGCCCTCCCACCATAGATGGCCCTCAGAGCTTGGCATAGATGCCAGTAGATGTGTCAGGACCTGTGGTCTGTTAGACTTCTCACCCATTGGGTCATTGTTTTAGAGCAACTCTTGAGAGGCAAGAAGTGGACAAGGGTTGGGCCTTAAATTCTCATGAGGAAGACTGAATGGGAAGGAAATACAGGTAGAAAATCAAGAGCAGATGGCTGTGTCATTAATTCTTTGATTCTTACACTGTGAGATTTGGTTTGGGTTTTTTTTTTTTTTTTTTTTTTTTGGTCAGTACTAGAAATTGAATCCAAGGCCTTCACACTGAGCTACATCCCAGCCCTATTTTATTTATTATGAGACAGGGTCTCACTAAGTTCTTGCCTGGGCCGGGCTCAAACTTTCAATCCTCTTGCCTTGGCCTCTCAGAGAGCTGGGATTACCAGCCTGTAGCACCGCATCCGGTTTACACTGTATGACCTTCATTAAGAACTAAGACCCTGTGATGGTGAACGATGAGCATTTGCGAACGTGGAACATGGCGCGGGCTTCCTTGGCTGCCGTGTGAGCTTGCTTGTTGCTCACACCATGTTTCGTGGGCAGTTGTCAACATGAAGAGAAAGCATCCTTCCACATGTAATCCTTAGACCTATTTAATATCCGTAAGACAGTATTTTTGCCAAAAATAACAAAAAGCAGCATAATTTTAAGCATTTTAAATGTTAAGGAAAAGATGCAGAAGTAGAAAGGCTAAACTCACACATCCTAATGGCAGAGAACAGTACCATTAAGAAAGCTAAGATCCTGGTTGTTAAAACTTTTAAACTCAGGGATCAGATTTAGACAAGTTGAACATCTGGTGTGCCCCTAAATCTGTCCATGAATCGATTGTAGTCTTGGAACAGGTTTGACTTTGAATAAGAAACTCTTCTATCACATTTCATCTTTAATGGAAAGCCCAGGGTCCGGCCATCAGTCCCACACCCTGCCTGCCCAGGGCTCTCTGGAAGTGCTATTCCTAGGTCTTTTGGAAGACCTGAGTGCAAAAGGCCTGCACATGTGCTTAGAGACCAGACGTACCTTACCAGTCCGTGGCTGCACATCAGTGTCCTAGGACACCTTCCTTCTGAAAGCAGCAAGCAAGCTAAGCTTTCCTTGAAAGGCCTACCAGAAGAACGGCGTTGGAATCATGGGGCGCAGGGGAGTGGGGAGGCTTTCTCCAGCTTCTGCTCCAGGAGCATGAAGGAGTCTTGTGGAAATAAGCAGATGTTGGAACCACTGAGTGCTTTTCTTGGACCCAATGTTTAACATTTCTTTTCTGTCCTTGGACATTAGCTGGGAGTCAGAAAAAAATGTCTTCTCTGGCCAGTTAGGACCCAGTTCATCTACTCCCACACTGCTAAAACACAGTTCAGTTTGGAGCACCATAGAATTTTTTTTTTCCTGTTACAGGGTCTCACTATGTAGCTCAGGCCAGCCTTCAACTCACTGTGTAGCCCAGACTGGCCTTGAACTCACAGTGATCTTCCTGTCTCAGCCTCCCGGAGTGCTGGGATTATAGACAGATGCCACCATGCTCAGCAGGACATAGAATTTAAACATCTATGAGAACTAAACATATTAAATACAGAGGTTTCAAACTTGGCAGAAAGACCAAAATTGAGAAGCAAATGCTTGTTGGCCTCCTTTGCATATTAACACATTGATGATGGGGCCGTAATTTGTATGTCTCACTGCCAGGCAGCTCGGAACCACTGTGGTACATACATGACTGCCCCATCAGGTGACATAGGACAGGCCCATCTGGTGGTACAAGCTGCCCAATGGGACTGTCACGTGTGTACTACTGATAGTTCAAGCTGGCAGGAATATGTTAAACCAATATTTTGGCTTCATTCTACATTCCACAGTAAGTCAGCCATACTCTTTTCCATGAGTTTTGGGGTATTTATTTTGTTTTACAGTCATTTGACTTATTATATTATTACTTCCGTATGCAAAAATAAATTGTACGTGGTCTAGGAAAGCAGTGGCCACACATGTGACCATACCAATTTTTAATGTTTTTGAGTTTATAAAATTCCTTCCCTTTATCTCCAAAGTAATATTTATAAAGAACAGAATTTATGAGAGTGACTACTCATAGCCATATAAATATCTTTGCCTTCACACATGATTAGTGCACTGCTGTGTTCCCTGCCAGATCTAGTAGTTAGGGAACCAGCAAGGAAAGAATGATTTATGTCATTGTTTTATTCCCCTACAGCCATCTTTGCTCCTTATCTCGTGGCATTTCTCTTGGTAGCAATAGTAGCTACAGATAACGTACCCTCCACTATCAATTTCTCTCTTGACAGTCACTTAGAGAATCTGTGTGAGTTGGCTAAATTTTACCTTATGCAGCATTGTTTTGTTGACACTTTTATGTTGTGATTTACATAAGAATAAAAATTATAGTATTGGTACCTGCTGTAGTTAAAAAAATAGGGAAGATAAATTCAATAAATATTTCTTGCTTTCCAGGACTCTTATTTTCCCCCTAGTGCTGGGGATTAAACCCAGGGCCTCCTACATGCTAGACAAGTGCTCTAGCCCTAAGCTACGTCCCCAGCCAAGAATCTATTGAAATTAGTAGAATTAACATGTTCCCCTGGCTTGTGCCACCAATACATGCATGACTGTCCCGTCAGGTGGCATGGGACAGTCACATCAGGTGGTACAAGCCGCCTGGCAGTGAGACATATGAGTTAAGGCCCCAGTGTGAATGTGTTAAAAGTATCTGACTGGACGTGTGAAACTTGGAGTATCACCTAGGCCAACCTATGAAGTGGCGAGTCCAATCCCACAGTGAGAAGACCAACCCTCTAGTGCAGATTTGTTACTGCAGCAGGCAGATCAGAAGTCAGAGTTCTTCATTCCATTGGTACTTTGACTATTTCTTTGCCCTTTTACCTTTGGTATTGTTTACTTATTTAACCTGTCGTTGCCTGCTATGCTTTGTCTTGCACCTGTGGAGGGATCATCAAAGATTGTTGCATTCTATACTTACTAGGGCTTATTTTTTCCTAGCTTACCAAAAATCAGTACCTCTTTCAGAGGGGTGGTTATTTTTTTCTCCACCACCTCATTTGTGGTGGGAAGTACTTCTTGCAGCTGTAGACTTTGCAGGAAGCGCTTGCTTCCCAAGCTGGCCTGGTGCAGTGTTGGAAAGGAAGCAAGCACCACCAGCCTTCCGTGGTTGTGCAGTTTGGGGGCAGCTCTGCAGATGAGAGAAACCCGGAAGCTTCATTTTTCACTTGTATTTCCCGAGCGTGTGACAGAGGTTTGGTATCTTGCAGGCCCTGGTTCCTTGCTAGGTCATTGGGCCAAGGGAAAACCAAGGGACCTTAGGGGCCCCAGGCAGGGTGGCTGTGTACATTGTTCTTGTTCATGCACACGAGCTCATGTTCCTGTCTGTTCCCAGGGCGGCAGCAGCAGCTGGAGGCAGAGCGCCTCAATGAGTACGTGAATGCTGACCATGACCTGTACCACAACAAACGCCGGACCGCGGAGCCCCCCACCGAGAGGCCGGGTGAGCGGCGCCTCGCAGAGATGAAGCGCTTATATGGGGACAGCGCTGCCAAGATCCTGGCCATGGAGACTGCCGTGCAGCTGAGTTTTGACAAGCACTGTGACAGAAAGCATCCCAAGTACTGGCCTGTCATTCCCTTGAAGTTCTGAACCCTGGGCACGGGGCCTCCAGGGAATGCGTCCCAAACAGCCTCCAGCCTCACCCCTTCCTTTTTTAAATAAACGCTTTTCATCTCTCCTGTGCATATCTCAGGGAAAGAATCCTTTATACTGAGATATAAGCATGTTCACCAAGGGTGCAGTGGGCCTCTCGGGGGCTGCGTACTGTATGAGCCTTCCTGTTGCTGAAACAAAATATCTGATACCCATAACCTGTTTTGGTTCATGGTTTGGGAAGGTTCAGTCTAAGACAGAAACAGGGTGGTAGAAAGACACAGCGAAGGAAAACTCCTCACCCCATGGCAGCCGGGAGGCAGAGAGAGGAGGGAGGAGCAGGGGACCCTTCCAGGTCATGCCTCCAGAGACCCACTCATCCAACCAATCCCCACCTCATAATAGCACGTGAACTCATCAGCGGATGAATCCCCATGATCTAGTCACCTTCTAAAGGCCCCGCCTCACCTCTGAGTACATGAGATTTTTGAGGGACAGTTTAGATGTAAACTGTAATAGGGTAGATGTTGTATGTCAGTCACCAGGATATATACTGTGGCCAAAATGAGAAACTTTCTCTTGACAAAATGAAATGTTTTGTCTTTTTATATTTTCTTCTGAACTTCACAAATAACCTTAAGCCAGATGTTCTTTCTGATTGTAACTCCTTTGGCCTCCACTGAAAATGAGGCAAACGTGCAATGAGACAAGTAATCACTTCTTTCTAATGCAGGGCTCGGCCTGCCTGCCTGGTAAAGGGCCAGGGAATAAATACTTTCGGTTTTGCAGGGTGCAGGGTCTTGCTGCAACTGCCTTCATGGTGGGAAAGCAGTCATAGACAGTAACGAAACAAACTGTTCCAATAAAACTTTATTTGGAAAAACAGGTGTAGTGAAGGCCAGCCTGGGCAACTTAGCAAGATAAATGAAACAGGCTGGGGGTGTAACTCGGTGGTAGAGCACCCCTGGGTTCGACCCCCAGTGCCAGCGGGGAAACGACATGGTCAACAGGTGGTAGTTGTACCAAGTGCTGCTCTAAGGGAATGAAAATCACCTGTCCGACATTATTATCTTGTTTTCTCTACAGAGCATTAATGTCTACAAAATTGAAAGCAAAGAATAGTTCCTGAGCGCAGTCACTTCTGCAGTCTCTGTTACAGAAAAGGCACGATTGAGCTGTGACTCTATATAGCAAATATTGTTTTGATAAAGGAATGCATTTCTGAGAATGAAAATCTAAAAGTTGATGGAACAGTCCATTTATAAAAAGCAGCTGCCTTTTAAATAAGTTATTACAGTGCATTGCCAGGGTGAGCCTGTGTTGACCTGAGAAGATTAGCACATCCATCAAAGCTCGGGGGAAAGATTCAGTCTTGACGCATTTCTCCTCCAGAACTCTTAGCTTCACATGCAGCCCCTGCCCTGAGACAAATACATTACTTTCATCAGCCCCAGGTGTTCAGTCTTCCAAGCCCTCATTTTATTACTGGAGTTGCAATTTGTGCTTAGGTTGTTGCAGACAAAGTCAGAATTCACTTGCCCCCGAGGTGACACATGACTAGAATTTCAGATCTTTAGTATTTCTCCTTTTTATTGGAAACTTATATGCCTCGGTATAAAATAAATGTGACTCCAACACACGCAGACCAAAGCCATCTTTGCAGCAGGAGCCTAGCTACTGGGAAGTGAAAGTTTCTGTTAGTGCAGACTTACACCTTCTCCCAGAAGCAGCACCATGTGGTCCCGGCCCTTGCTGGCTTTGTTACCGTGTGTGAGTTACTTTCACCCCTAGGCTGGCCTCCCTTCCTCCGAGTCAGTGCAAATACAGCACCCCTCGTGAGGTCACGGTGAGGACCACCCTGAGTAGTGCCTGTAAAGCACAGTGCTGGCACACGGTCAGTAGTCGGTATTGCTATTTATTCCCTGTCTTTGAAAAGCGCCAGGGGAATCCAGGGCTTAACACTTGCAAATATGGAGAACCGTCTACCTATCAGCTCTCGAACTGATGTGTCGCCTTTTGGACGACATCGCCTCTCCCCGTTTTTCTTCCCAGGTGTCCCTCGGGGTGCCGATGACTTAGTTGTTCATCCAGCAAATACTCGAGTCCCCTTCGTCCAGTTGGCTGATGCTGTGGGCTCAAGGGAGGCCGGCAGGCAGCCATGATAGCAGTCACACGCGTACACTGCTATAGGCAGCTGCAAGAAGCCAACCGGGGCTTCTCGGCCTCCTGCTAGTCGGGGCCAGAGCATACTCTGTTAGGGGGCAGAGGAGCTGCCTGTGCGTTGTAGGGTGTTTAGCAGCATCGTTGGCCTCTGCCCACTAGATGCCGGCAGCACCCCCACTGTCAGTGTGACAAGCAAGCCTGCCTCCAGACATCGTCACGCAGGCTGAGGAGGGAGGCGAAATCTGTGTATGGGGAACTCCCGGGGGCTTGGGGACACTGAGGTACAGACTTCCTTTCAGTGCTGACTGCTCAGAACACAACAAGCAGGTACTGCTCGGACCACAAAGGGAGCTTAAATGGTTCTGAACTTTACCAATGTGCTTGAAGGAAGCTTGAGAGAATTCTGACAGGGAAATAGCACAGACCTACCAAAGAAAGGGCCGGGTGCAGAAGGAAGGATGTTGGCCAGCGTGGCCTGGAATCAGCCTATCGGGTCAACTCAGCCAAGCCCTCAATGTGCTCTGGAGAAGCCACACACAGAGTCGCTTTCTTTGATGACAGGAGCCAGACTTCTCAAGGTCAGCCCGACCACTGTACCTGAAAAGTGTGAAAATGAAACTTTGATCTCATTAGGCCCCAGTCTGGATTCTTTTCTCTTCCCTTCTCCCATGTAAATCCCATTTTTGCTTCTGTTTGTGAGCAATAGTCAATGGCTTTTATCCTCTGTGCGTCTGAGTGAATATCAGCACACCTAGCGCTGATTAATTGTCCCCAGCTTTTTGGGAAGTTGTAGAAGACTCTGTAGGTGGCTCAACTGATAGGAGGAACACAGATTGGAAGTGCCAATGTCTGCTGGAACAAAACTATTTTTTTCTCTCTACCTTCAAACTCAATACAACACATAACACTGACACCAGCTGGGACTGGGGTCCCCACACACACAAAGACAGCTCACTGGGGGGCACTAGCTGGGTGTCCCATGGCACTATCTGGAATTAGTATCAGATCCCACAAGTTAAGGACTCAGTGCCACAAGACTGCCCTGCTTCAGATGCCACTCACAAGTAGGTTGTCACCCATAATTCTGACTGACTGGCTATAAATCAGTTCCAACAACCTTCTCCTGGGATTCAATTACTTTTCTAGGACTCAGGGAAAAACTTACATTTACCTGTTTATTATAAAGAATATTTTATTATAAAGAATATAAGCCATGTGTGGTGGCACACACTTGTAATCCCTGCCCTCTGGGAGGTTGAGGAAGAAAGATCGAAAGTTCAAGCTCACCCTGATCAAATTAATAACGGTGAGATTCTAGCTCAAAATAAAAAAAATAAAAAGCCAGGGATGTAACTCTGTGCAAAGGCCCTGGGTTCAATCTCCCGGCACCACAAAAATAAATAAGACCAAAGATAGAGCTGAAGAACCAGGCAGAAGGGCTGCACAGGTGCAGCATGGGACAGGGGCTAAGAGATGGCTCCCCTTTCTGGGTGCACCACCCTCCAGGCCACTCCACGAGTTCAGCTATTGGGAAGCCAGGCTTTTGGGGTTTTTATGGACGCTTCCTTATGTAGACATGACTGATTAAATAGTCGGCCATTGGTAATCAATTTAACTTTCAGTCCTTTTCCCTTCGCCAGAGGTTGGAGGGTTGAGACTAAAAGTTCCAACCCTCTGTCAAGCTGAAGAGAAAAATCAGAGATATTTTCCAAAGAATACTTATATTTGTTCAAATAGAATAGCATTGCAATGGGAACGCACATGCTATAGTAAAGGGGAAGTTTTTTCTCTATTTTTTTGTGGTACTGAGAATTGAACCCAGAAGTGCTCTACCATTATGCTATATCCCCAGCCCCCTTTTTTACTTTTTATGTTGAGACAGAGTTTCACAGAGTTGCCCGGGCAGAATTTGAACTCACAGTCCTCCTGCCTCAGCCTCCCAAAGTGCTGGGATTACAGGTACACAGCACTACACCTGGCTAAGGGGACATTTTTAGGACAAAAATGAGAATCACATTACATATTTTAAAAGAGTAATCCTTTGCCACAATGATTAATAACCACAGTGGCGCATCAGTCCAAGGCTTGAACAGACAGTTGCTGAGCAGAAGGGCTTGTTGCATAAGATTGCAGTAGCCTTTGTGTAAGGTTGTGGTCCTGGCAAGATCTTTTGTGATGTTCAGTATCAGACAGTCATGCATAAGAACCCTTCCTGTGTAATTGCCCCATTTGATTTATTTCTGTTGAGGTTGACACAGGGATTCCATATTGATTCTGACAAATTTCACGCCTGTAATCACATGTTTAGTTCTCCTGACAAACAGTCCCCATCCTGAGGCCTTTCAAGATCCCAAGAGTTGTCTCATTTGAACAAAAGATGTTTCTATCACACAGGAAATTACGAAGGATTTAGGAGCTCTGTGTCAGGAACCCGGGTCAAAGACCAAGTGTTAAAACAAAATATTCTCCTAGAGCCTCTGTCTCCAAGGGGCTGTCAGGAGCCAAGGACGGAGACCAAATGTGTTTCTTATTCTATCACAATATCCCACAGTGGAGGCAGGCAGACTGTTTGCAGGCCACTGGTAATCACAGAACTGCTAATTAAAGAGTCATATTTCACACCCTTCAAACAGGCAAACGCTTAAAATCTCACATTGAGGTAGGAGTGCAAGTACTTTTAGAGAGGGAACCTTTGCTGCTAAGGGGAACACAGATTGGGAGAGCCAAAGAGAAGAGCAGAGTGACATTTTCTTATAGAGTTAGAATATGCACACGTGTAATGGTTTACATCTAGATGTCCCCCAAGAGCCTCGGACACTGGTAGGAGGGGCTTCTGGAAGGTGGCTGGATTACCGGCTCAGAGCTGACTTGCTGTCAGGAGGTAGGGTCTGGTCAGAAGAGACGGAGCACTGGGGCCTTGGCCTGGTCAGATTCATCTCCCTCCCCAGCTCCTCCTTCAATCTCACTGCTTCCGTTGCCAGCTTTCCTCTGCCATGCCTCAGTGCCATGCCACTTCTGCCCTGGAGCCAGCCAGCTGTGGCCTGAAACCTCTACAAACTATGAACCAAAATAAACTTGTCCTCTTCCCTGGTATATTCTGAAGAGATGCTCTGGCATACGGGCACAGGGAGGTGAATGCAAGAATAGTTACTACAACACAGTAAATAGCAAACAAAAGGAACCAAATGAAGTGGCCACCCGTGGGACCCAGGGAAGTAAACTGAAGAATGTTCCCAAAGTAGCAATACTACAGTGAGCCCTTAAGAGAACTGAACTACACTCCGTGTGTGATGATGGTAGCAGTGAATTTTGTAAAAAGGAAGTTGTATAGGTGTAATATGATAATATTTATATAAAGCCTTTAAGACATACTATAGACACATATGTGGACTGAAATCCGGAAAGATGATTGGAAATGATTCATACACACATCACCTTCACAATGGTGATTAGTTCTGAGCAGGGAGAAGGTTGGGGCATCATTCAACGAGGCTTCTCTTGTCTCTCCAATGTTTATTTTCTTTACAACAGAAAAGCTATGGTAATAACCCAGCTTTGCTAGAAGCACCCATGTTCATCAAACTCTTTTCTGACACATAATAGTTTACCTTTCACTTCATTTCTAGTGTTAAATGTTACATGAAAAGTTTATCAAATACTCTACTTACATAGGGCTTACCGTGAGCCTCACTCTCCTAATTGCTTTATGAATATTAATTTTTTAGCAATCAGTCTATGAAAAATGCAGCCAGTAGCTATGACAGGTACACACCCTGTTTTCCAGACCCTCTAGATCAGACATGTTTCAGAATTCAGACATTGTTGTACTTTGGGGCGGGTGCTGGGGATCAAACTCAGGGCCTTGCGCTTGCTAGGCAAGTGTTCTACCATTGAGCTAATCCCCAGCCCCAGTTGTTGTACTTTTGAAAAGCAGAGCAGCACATTACAGAACTAATCCCGATGCAGAGGGCGGCAGTTTGCCATCCAGACAGCTGTACTGTCAAATGGAAGGGTAGTCTAAATGGGATAAAAACAGCCAGAAAGCTCTTCAATTCCATTCAAGTCAGGTTTGGTCACCAAGTTGTCAAGGGCAAAGTTTTGCCACCAAACAAAATTTTAAAAAAAGAAAAGAACAGAAAGGGTTTTGAGGGTTTGGAGATTTGAGAAATGTGATGGGATATTATTCCCATGTTGCAAACAAGGAAACTGGGGCACAGAGAAATTAAGCAACTTAACCAAATTCACTCCAAGTGGTGGAGGTGGGCTTCAAACCCTGGTACTCTAACTCCTCAATGCCCTACTTTTAGCTGCCTGGTCGTACTGAACTCTGTCTCTGCAACCACAAGCGCAAGAAGCCAAATAAATGTGTGTAATCCCGACAGTCTGGAGGCTGAAGCAAGAGGATGCTACAAGTTCAAAGCTAGCCTGAACTACATAGCGAGACCCTGGCTCATAAAATCAAACCAAACAAACAAAACCTCAAGGACAGGATGTGCAAAGCCCTAGGGAGGATCTGGAGCTGCTTCCTGCTCTCAGCATATGTCACGCTGGAGCCCGGGGTGAGCTCCCAATCTGAGTTGGCTTGAGTACATGTGTCTCTGGAGAACGCATTTGCACTCTTGCTCTGGATTGCAAACCAAGGCTATGGCAAAGATAAGAAGACAAGATGCGTTCCAGAGACCCCGAGGGAGTAGACCTTCCCTTCCACGGCTTGGTGATTTGGGACAGGGGATGAAGCAATCTAGGATGACTCACATTTCTGTCTTGGGTGATGGCTCTGTACATTAAGGTGAAGAAAGCAATGAGATTTTTGAGCCCTTAGCCTTTGGAAGGTGGAAAAACAAACAGTATGTAGACTAAGAGAAATGGATCAGGGGGCCCTGAAGAACAATGATTTTAAGACAAAAGTAAAGAGTGGTCTGAGATGGGAGCTGGAAAGAAATGGCAAAAGCCAAAAGAAAACCAGGAAGTGGAGGTGTCTCAAAATAGAACTGTGGCCAGATGTGGTGGTACACACGTGTAATCCCAGCTACTGGAGAGACTGAGGCAGGAGGATCATGAGTTTGAAGCTAGACAGGGTTACATAGTGAGTTCAAACCCTGCCTGAACTACATAGCAAGACTCTGTTTCAAAAAAAACAAAAAACAAAATGAAAAAGTAGTACCAAAAGCTACCATATTTGGTTTCCTCATCAATATACACTTGAGTAAGTTTTGTTTGTTTTTCGGTGCTAGGGGTGGAGCCCAGGGCCTCATTCCTGCTGAGCTGCATCCCCAGCCTGCTAGATATTTTGAACACTTTTCAAACAATATTACTGTAGGAACCTCGCATTTTTTGTTTACTTAAACTGAGGTAGGCGCAGTTCACTGGCAAAGTTCTAGATACCCACCGCCCGCACTTGTGTATTTTGTTCTTTATGCTTTTTATACGGTTGGTATATCATATATATGATGTATATATCATTTATATCATATATACTATCTATCTATCTATCTATCTATATATATATATATATATATATATATATATACACCTATCTCTAAGTACTTTACACAGATCATTATACTCTAAATCACTGGCAAGAAGTGAAGTTGCCCAGGCAGGGTGAGGTTTACACCTGAACACAGTGAAGTCTGGCCGCTCTCTGGTCCTTTGCAGCCAAATCATTTGCAGCCCTGAGAAGAACCAGCAATTTAGGGCCTCGGACAGAGACCCAAGCAGTCCTGAGCAAATGCAGGGCTTGGAAGATTTTATTTCAAGTAAGTTAAGATCCAGGGAACTAGAAGCTGTGAGAGGTTTTGAGCTCTGTTGTCAGCAAAGGGCAGGAGGTAGTGATACGGAGACAGGGGTTGGGGGAGCTGGGGCTGGACAGGGTGAACCCTGGGCACCAAAGTGGGAAGCCCTGACATAGCTGAGTAACATTGCCTATTTATTTACTAGGCATGCACATCTGCAAATCTCTTCCTCATCAGCAGCTGGATTTAACTGAGCTTTGCCTCAGCCTCAAACAGAGCAGGAAATTGACTAGAAACTGAGCAGGGAAGGCATGCTATGGACTTGGGTCTTAGAGAGAGTGTGGCAGCCCCCCCCCCAACCCACCCTGTGTCCACTTCCTTATCCCCAGAACTTGGGGCTGTGTTCCTTCACTTGGCAAAAAAGGACTTTGCAGGTGTGGTGAAATTAAGGATCCTGTGGTGGGGAGAAGAATCTGGATTCCCCAAGTGGGCACAATGTCATCAGAAGCATCCTTATAAGAGGGAGGCAGGTGGGCAGAGTGGAAGAAGGGATTTGAGAAGCAGAGGACGGAACTGTGTGTCACAGAATGTTGGCAGCCTTGAGAAATTGGAAACATCAAGCAAATGGATTCTACCCTGCAGCTTCCAGAAGAATTGCAGTCCTGCCAACACCTTGATTTTCACTGTGGAAGATTCATTTCAGACTTCTGCCCTCCAGAACTGTAAGAGAACGTGCTTGTGTCACTTTAAGCCACTGAGTTTGGGGTAATTTGTCATAGCAGCAACAGGAAACTCTCAGAGACACGAAATGTGTGATTGACTCGCTGTGTGCTGAGCCCTTCACAGGTGATTCCTTATTTTATCCCAGAACAACACCTGCAGGTCAACTTCTCATTCCAGATATAGATATGAACCTGGAGGAAATCAGTGGCCCAAAGCTAGCAAGCCAGCCAAGGTCACCAGTTTTAAGTCTCTCTGAGCTCTTGCCCCTGTGATACACTTAACGCCATAAGATGGAAGGAAGATGCTGAACAACCCCCAGCTCTCTGGCTTGGACAGCTGAGGGTAAGTCACCATTCGCCAGGATAGGAATTCAAGAAAAAAAAAAGGGTGGAGAGTGATTTAGTGCATGTTTACACACACACAACTCTTCTGGTTTTGGGTTTTTTTTTTTTTTTTTTTGGTTCTTTGAGTCAGGTTCTGACTTTGTAGTTCAGGCTGGCCTTGAATTCACTGTGTAGCCCAGGCTGGCCTGGAACTTCTGATGATCCTCCTGCCTCAGCCTCCCATAAATGCAAAGTTCTGGACCCAGGAGAAAAGTGGGGGCCAGAGGCAAAAGTTGAACATGGGTCAATGTGGGTGGTAGACTTCACAGGAGTAGAACAAGCAGGGGGGCTACAGAGACTAAAAGGAAAGAGAGCTAAAGGTGAAACTTCAAGAAAACCCAGTATTGTTTTTCACTTATTTATTTGCAGTGTGAGGGATCGCAGGGCTAATGCATAGCAGGCAAGCACTCTGCCACTGAGTTACATCCACAGCCCCTTTTACAATTTTTATTTTGAGGCAGAATCTCACTAAACTGCACAGACTGACCTCAAACTTGCAATCCTCCTGCCTCAACCTATTGATTAGCTGGTATTACAAGGCATATAATACCTTTTACCTGGCAAAACTCAATAGTTGAGTGATAAGTAGTGTTATGGTTTACATCTAGTTGTTCCCCCCACCAAAGTCTCATGTGCTCATAGATGGGGCCTTGGGGAGGTGATTGGATCATGGGAGTGTGATACTCATCAGTGGATTAGTTCATTGTTGAGTTTATAACTAAATGTGATGTTGGGAGGTGAAGCCTGGTTGGAGGAGGTGGGTCACTGGGGGCATGGGCTGGAAGGGTCTAGTTCCTTCCTCCTCCCTTGATCTCTCTACTTTCCTGCCACTGTGCCATGAGCTGTTTCTCCTCTGTTAGGCCCCTCTGCCATGCTGCCCTTCCTTGGAGCCAGTTCACTATGTACTGAACCTCTCCAAACCATGAGCCAAAATAAACCTCCCCTTCAATCTACAGGTGCCAGGTATTGCGTTTTAGTGATGAGATAGTAACTAAGACAAGTAGAAAGAAAAGCATCTGTAGCGTTAGGCTCAGTGAAAGAAGCCAGACATAAAAAACCCATACTCCATGTATGAGAAAAGTCCAAGAGTAGGCAAATCCACAGACACAGAAAGCAGACTAGTAGTTGCCAGGAACTGGGGGCTGGGTAGAAATGGTGAATGATTGCTAATGGGGCTATGATTTCCTTTTGGGGTGATGAGAGTGGTGTGAAACTCGATGGAGGTGGTAGATGCACACAACACTCTTAATTCAGGAGGTGCTGAGTCATTCACTTTCAAATGCTTACTGTTGTACGAACTTCTGTTCTGTGGGAAAGTAATAAAAAAAAAAAACCAAGGTTTTTAAAAATTGACTTAGAAGCTGTGTGCTAGGGGTGGGAGAAAAATCGGATGAGTAATGAATGTGCAAAAGGCACATGATGTGCATCATTTCTCTACTTTTGTTTTGTGCCAAGAAATAGGTGTAAGTCAGAGCACAATTTCATGGAACATAGTTGGTGAGGTGCTTTCTCACTGAACGAGGCCTTGTTCTAGCAGGAAACAGGTCTGGGGTCCTCTTTGGCCACAGTGCCATAGCAGCCATCTGTGGAGTTCCAATACAAAGCGACTTCTCTCTGATCTACAGGAAGGATGTTTTCATAATGAACATTTGTGAAGCAACCATCATTTTCTAGGTCACTGGGAGATACCAAACAGATCAGAAATGACTATTACACCAAACATCATGTAGTAAGAGAAAAGGTATACATGGTGACTAAAGGTAGTGGAGATTTAGGTGGTGACAAAATACAGCTGCCTGTAGGATGGTGCAGGATCTGAGGGAGGAGAGGATCAGGGGTCAGCACATGGAGGAGTCATGCTTGGGCTCAGCTCTCCCCAGTGAGTAGAGCTGACAAAACAGAGGTGGCCCAGGCAAGCGCTCCAGGAAAGGGAACAGCATGAGACAGGAAATCCCACTGGGTATGGGAAAAACAATGTAGATCCATCTGGAAACTTCTCAGAAATGGCTGCATGTAAGAATTACTTGGGCCCCTCCCCAGCCCAAGGAATCAGAATCACTGGGAGTGGAGACCCAGACATCACTGTTATCCTTTTAAAGTTCTCCAGGTGATGCTAGTGTAGCAGAGTGGCGGCCACTAGGCCAGGTCGGCTGTTCTCATTAGAGTGCAGGAAGCGCTGTGGTTCAGTCTGAGGGGTAATGATAGCAGCCACCACTCAGGCTTCAGCATGTACAGGGATCTCCTGAGAAGCTCACTAAAACACAGATTCCTGGGCCCTGCTGTCAGACTGATCCAGTGAGTCTGAGGTGGGGCGTGTATGTCAAAATGCTGCCACCACTGGAACATGGACTCAACATTGAACATCGTGGATGTAAGAACTGTGATACAATGATAAAGGAACAGGGAAGGAAGATATGCAAATGGCTTGCTTTCTTAACAAAAGTGGATTAAAGGGTTTGACTAGGAGAAAATGTATTGGCATTAGGGTGGCTGTGCCCTGAGATTTGCAAATATCCTACAGTTTGTCATCCTCCATATCCTGTATGTCACAATGGGGAAAAGGCCACGAAGCCCTGGGCTAGAATAATGAGCTCATGAAGCAGGCTGATGACATAGAAATGGCAGAAGGGGCCAGTTTCTAAAAGGTTTTCTGTTGCTAAAGGAATAATACCACAGACTGCCTAAATTACAAAGAAAAGAAGTTTATTTTGGCTCATGATTCTGGTTCAAGGTCAAGGGGCTGAATCTGGTGGTGGCCTCAGTGTGGGGAGCACTGATCCACTACAGCCTGGGGCATTCTCAGCCCGTGGGGTTTGGATTTCTTTACCTAGAAATGAATTACCTTCTGTGTAAAGAGCCCCATGAATCACTTCCTCCCTCCTGTACTCAGATGTCTCTTAGAGAGGCTAGCCAATGGGTACCAAAACAGTCATATAGAGTAACTAGTCTGTAAAAATTTATGATATATTTCAAAATAGCTAGAGTCTGAAGGTTCCAACCCATAGAAATATTAAATGTTTGAGGAGGTGGTAATGCTAATTACCTTGATTTGATAATTACATTGTATACATTGTTAATGGTTTAGATCTAAAATGTCCTCCAAAAGTCTTGCATTCAGAGATGGGCCTTTTGGAAGGTGATTGGATCATGGGGATGCTGTAGTCATCAGTGGATTAGTACATTGATGAGTTCACTGTTGAATGTACTATTGAGAGGTGGAACCTGGCAGGAAGAGGTGGGTCATGGGGGGGGCATGACCTGGCTGGAAGGAAGTGTGTATTCCTCTCTCTCTCTCTCTCTCTCTGTGTGTGTGTGTGTGTGTGTGTGTGTGTGTGTCTCCTTTCTGGTTGCTGCAAGTTGAGCAGCTATCCCCTACCAGACCCTTTACCATCATGTTCCTGCCTTGGAGTCACTTGATTATGGATTGAATCCACTGAATCATGAGACAAAATAAACTTCTCTTTTCTTAAATTGCAGATGTCAGGTATTTTGTCCCAGCAACAGAAAAGTGACTAATAAATATATGTATGAACTATCCTGCTGTGCCTATCACATAAATATGTACAAATATGAAGTGTCAAAAAATAGAATATACTTAAAAATGTAAGAATTGAGAGGCCTTTACCAGCAGGGTACTCCTTAATCACTCTAATTCTTTTATTGCCCCTATAGTACTTATCTCCACCTGAAACTAGGGGCCCTTAGGGATCAGAGCCAGTTTGGAAAGATGGGATACAGGGATACTTTTTTGTGTCTACGCTTTTGCAGGATTATTTGGCTTAAATTATTTGCATGTTTCTTTCTTTTGTTTGTGATTAAAACTGCCAGAATGCCAGGCGTGGTAGCACACTCCTATAATCCCAACACTTGGGAGGCAGAGGCAGGAGGATCACTGCAAGTTCGAGGCCAGCCTGGACTACATAGTGAGTTCAAGGCTGGTCTGAGTTACAGAGTGAGACTCTGTCTCAAAAAAAAAAAAAAATTCCAGAAAATAAGGGCACATGGACACATGGACCCTCATTCCCAAGCTAAGGACTCACATTTCCAAAGAAGCTAGAAAAGAAAGAATTCCATCATGACGGCTTCTGCTGTATCCACAGTCCAATGAGCCAGGCGTCAAGCACCATAGAAACAGCCAGGAGGCTCAGTATACCACTCCACCTGATGAAGTGGAATCTCTTTATCTAGTGAACTGCAGAAACACAAGAAACAATGGGATGTCTGAGTGAGCCCTGCCTTCTGAGGTCTGTGTGCAGGTACTTCCGGTCCTCTTCCCAGAGGTGGGACTGCATTAAAGGGGAGTTAGAGGGGAGAGGAGCCACGTGACTTGCTTTGGCTAACGAAATACAAGCAGAAATCTAAGCACTTCCCGTGTGGTGTTTCCTTCCCTTCCCTTCCACAGGCTCCAGCAACGCCTGTTGGAGCAGTGTGAGGCCCTTCAGATGAGGCGCTCCATTAGGCTGGTGAATGAGGACTTTGAGATCAGCCTCAGCTCCATGACCAATGGCCATGTAGTGCAACCATGAAATAATTAAAGCCACTGACATTTTCGAGTAATTTCTAGAGCATGCTCTTGCTTCTCCAAACTACTACAGAGAGAGACTCTGAAAGTGGGAGAAGGTGTGTTAATTTTAAGAGTCAGTAGGGGTGCAGCTTAGTAAATAGTGAGTGACCACGGAGCAATCTCTTCTACACAGGGTCAAATCTCAAATTTCAAAATCTCAATGCCAACTCTTGCCAAAGAGCTGCAAGAAGCCCACAGACATGCTTTGTTTGGTTAGGGTAGCATTCGTCGAAATACTTAAACAGGGAAGAGACAGAGCTGGTGTGTGTGATTAATCTTTCTCTTAGTTATAGTCCCTGCTACTCCCTGTTACTTACAACAGCCTTGTGTCACTCGGTACTTGCCTTCAGAGGCCTTGAAGTTATTTGGTTTACAACCCCGACCTATTTGTGCATCAAACCCATTGAGATGGGTGCAATGCTTACTTCCGTCCTCACCTAAGAGACAAGAAAACAGAAGGCCTGAAAGATCAAGAGGCATCAAAAGTGGCACAAGTCAATGGCAGAGTTGGGACCCGAATCTGGGACTTCTGAGGCCTCTGTTCAGGAGATGCCTGCTTCAGAGACTGCCGCCTTCTGCTGTTTCAGGCATCCTAGGAGGTTAATGCATTGATTGCACACTCTATTGTCTAATCAGCCCACACACTGCCTGAGTTTATCACCAAGCAAATTTCCATTTGTGTTTCACAGGAAAATCACGCCATCCTGAAGTGCCTTGAACCAAACTCTGCAGTCTCAACAAACAGCTTGCCTTTTAACTCCATAAGCTAAACACGAGGTTTTCTGCATTCTTTCAGCCAAGCCACTGCAGCTCTTTTTATCTTTCAGCCTGAACTTATTTATGATAAAGACAGCCAAGAAGAGGAAATGAAAGAAATGACTCCAACGGAATAATTCCAGGATACACTATTAAGTACAAAAAGCAAAGTGCAGACAAGTATGTATGGAACAAAGTTATTTGTCTAAATGGAAAAAGTATATGGATATTTCCATATATATATTTATGTATGGAAAATGCATCCAAGGATTGCAGGAAACATTACAGTTGTGTCTGGAGACGAGTCTGGGGTCAAGAGCAGAAGGGGCAGGCACTGTGGGTACCCAGGCTCCACTAACCTCCACCACTTTCCCTCCACACCAGGCCCTCTGGGGCCACAGTGTCTTCTCTGCCCATGTTCTGGGCAGATGGAGGTGGTGCCCATGAAGTCACACCGCCCCTGGGGACAGCCTGCCACCAGCGACTGGTGGGAATCAGTGGGGAGCTACCGCAACCTCCTCCCCTCTTGGGCAAGATGATCCAGAGATCTGTGCTCTGGGCTGCTTCCTACAGCTCCCTGGCCTGACTCCTCTCTAGTTGCCCACAGGGCAGACCTTTCCAAATAAACTCCAAGTCCTTTCTCAGGCTGGTTGCCACAGAAACAATGCTGCCAGACAGAACGTTCTTCCGTGATGGAAACAATTACCACCTACACTGTCCAGTATGGTGGCCGCTGGCCATATGTGAGAGTTACATTGCAATTTGTTATAAATAAAATTTTAAATGTGATTTCTTGGTCACACTAGCCACGTTTCAAGGACTCATTAGCTACCCGGACAGCACATCCATCATTGCACACGATTCTGTTGAGCAGTCCGGTTTGCACTCAGCACTGGAGGAGATGGGTGTCAGTTTGTACTGTACACATCAAGAAGAAAACAGCTGTCTGTAAAGGGAGAAAGAGTATGATCTAGCTCTATGAGGTTCTCTGAGGTTTATGTGTGAAGCCTGATTCAAACTCAAGTATTCTCTTAAGTCTACTGCCTCAACCCTCTTTCTTTTCAGCTAAGGGCAAAGCTGCTGCTAGCTGTTATGGCATCTTTGTGCAAATAAGACCAAGGTGCCCCTCTGTCCCCGTGGATGCAGCCCCATGCCAGTGCACACTGGACCTCAGCGGTGCCACCCAATAGACCTATCTGACGATGCTGTGCAAATCTCACTTAAGGACCAGCATTTAAAATCTAAAAAGCCAGGAAGAGCTTCTTTATTGCAGTAGGTTCTGCATTTCAACCCTTCCCTTTGTAATGAGCCCAGGCAGAATGGTGGGGGTTGAATCTGAGAGTCAGCAGGAGGGCCAATGAATAAAAGAAATACCAAGAACAACATTTTAAAAAAAACACCATGAGTCATATATAATAATGCTGCAAGTCAAAACTGTGGTTTTACCACATAAGTGTTAATTTTCAAATAGCTCAGAAATTTTGGTAAGGGAATTAATGGTCACATTCCATCTGTTTGTTTATATGTGATGGGATAATGGCCTGGTTACATGATTATGCTCTTTTATGACAAGTCTGGGTCTCTCTAGTTTGTTTAACTGGAGTGATACTGCTCATGAAGATAATGAAATTATAGTCACATACAAATTTGATTATTATGTTTTTTTTATCTAGTATATGAAATATCTTAAACGGGCAAATCCACAGAGTCAGAAAGTAGGTTGGTTGTTGTCTGGGGCTGGGGGGCTTGAAGAAGAAAGAGAACTGAATGTTTATTAGTGTGGGGTTTCTTTTCAGAGTGATGACAATGTTCTAGAATCAATTGTAATGGTGCTCATGGTGTACCTCAATGGTAGAATGTGTTTGGTGTGCATAAGGCCCTGGGTTCAATCCCTGGCACAAAAAAAAAAAAAGGAAGAAGAAAAGATGTGGTGATGGGTACACAACTCCAAACAGTATATACTAGCTGAGTGAATTGTGCATCATGCCAATTATGCAACAATAAAAGTGCTAAGAAATACAAAGAAGGGCTTACCTATAGTAATAAGGTAATTTTACACTAAATCTCTACATACACTCCTCAAACATCTCAATCGTTCCTCCAAGTTTCTACCAAATGCAGACAGTATCCTCCCAGTGCTGTGTGACAAGCTCTGCTCCTTGTGGGTAAGTTAGAACTCTCAACTTGCTCTTAGTCAGAGTATAACAATTTGCATCACCCAAAAGATCCAATAGCCCAGTTTGTGTTACTCAGGTTTCTGTTACTGTAACAAATATCTGAGACAATCAACTTAAAAGAGGAAAGATTTATTTTGGGTCATAATCTCAGAGGTTTCAGTCCATATGGTCACTGGCCCTGTTGCCTTCAGGCCTGTAGTAAGGCAGAGCATCATAGCAGAGAGACACGGTGGAGAAAAACTGCTCAACTCACATGATCAGGAAGCAGAGACAAGAAGGGGCCCATGTCCTGATACGGCCTTTAGGGGCATGCTTCCAATGACCTAACTTCCTCCCAGTAAGCCCCACCTCTGAAAGGTGCCACAGCTTCCCAAGAGTACCCTGAGCTGAGGACCAAGCATTCAGTTCTTGGGCCAAGACCCACAATCTAACACAGTTCTATTCCCTTTCAAGAATATCAGAAACCTTGCAGGAACACAAACATCATGTCTCTGGACTTGTGATTACAAAAGTTAGTATTCGAATGTGTTGACTTCTTTGGCAGCTTCCTTTCCTGGCCCTAAGAGAGGCTCTTTACCTTTTTTAGTATGTGACAAACTTGAGTGTTTGCTGAGTGTCAACTGCTGGGGACACCCCCATGAGGCAAGATGCTCCCACCTTCAGAACTACCAAGAACAGAGATCGTGAGAAAGAAAATTTACCTGTTCCATCTCATGCTAACTCCTAGGCTTTAACATAGCTGGGATTTTCTACACAGTGAAACTGTTATTTTGACAAGCAGACTTCCCAGAAGTTGAATATGTGGTTGACACAGCTCTACTGCAGAATCCCTTGCGATGACTTCAACTCAACTGAAGCCTTCTTCAGCTGTATTTGCCTTTGGCTCATAATTCCATCTTGTGGTTTACTTTATGGGCGGCAGAAAGTTAGGGGTTGACTGCCATCCAAAGTTAGTTGACTCAGTAATAATGGCTGCTAGAGCTGGCATCATGTGAAGCCCTTAACAAGCTTTGTCAAATTTAACCCTGAAAGCCATCCTGAAAGATGTTGTAGTATTATCTCCATTTTATAGACTTTTTTTTTTAAAGAAAATTTCAGAGGAGTTAGAGGTCAAGACCTTACATAAACCTAAACTTCAAAACTTGTATTCTTTATTCTTTACTGCGTTAGCTACATAAAAACAACCACCAATAACTTCACTACAGAAGTAGGAGTGTGGCTCAGTGTTAGAGCACTTGTCTAACACGCACAAGGCCCTGGGTTCAATCCCCAGAACTGAAAATAAAGTAATTTCCTATAAACCCCGAGAGTTTACCAAGGTTCTGTAAATTATAGTAGATAACAGAATAAGCTTTGGATCCAGACAGCTTGAGCTTTGTTCCTACTTACTCAAGAATAACCCTGGGAAAATAAGATAATCTCACCATTTTGTGACTCAGTTTCCTCGTCTACAAAACAGGGATATTAATGTAACCTACTTTTTTGAGCCATTCAGGTGCTGGATGACAATGTACTGAGCCCCACGGAATGAATCATGATTGTTCTAAACCAACCACAATCATCCAGCAATTCAAGTCTTCTCAGTGACTTGTTAAGAGGTTCTGAAAAGACATGTCCTCTATAAGGAAAGCAAAGGACTGTGCCTTCCTGCTTTGGATGGTCAGGAAAGAATGTGGTGCATGGCATAGCAATGAGCGGTGTATGACGAAGCCAGCAAAGCCAAGAGAATGGCTGAGAAGGCTTGATTGAGTTGAGCACTGGAACTAGCCTGTCCACTTGCAAACTTCTTGTTATAGAAGATGATTCAATCTAGACTTGCAGCCAAAAGTCTCCTAAAATATGGCCCCATGTTCTCTGTAAGTGAGGTCTCAGGAACCCATGCATGGGTATAACAGGGTGTTACTCGTGTCCCCATGTATCTGAGATTGGCAAAATTGAACAGTGCCTTAGGGAGCTACACAGGATTTCCCATGGCCCAACACAGCAAGGACATATCAGGCCACTCCCATGTCCCCAAGAGGAACCTGGAGAGGACAGAGGAAGCCTGGCCCAACAAGGTCTTGATAATGGGAGTGAGGGACAGCCTAACAGAAGCTGTGGTGATGGGCAACTGAGAGCCAAGTGGGAAGAGGGGCACCCCAGCTGATGAAGAAGTGAACAAAAAACCCCAAAGCCAGATGCCCCCTCATTTCCAAATTTAGACATAACGCTGCAGAAAAGTGAGACATCCTGGTTCAAACTAAAGTTCCTTCCACTCTGCTAGATGGAGGATTAAAATAGACATTAATATCAATTGTGAAAAAATCAGGTCTCATTTCTGCACATCTGGATTCTAAAACCAAGCTTTGAACCCACTACACAAGTAAACAGGCCATGACAGTGTGGTGGGGAAGAGGACCTGGGTGGACTTGAAGTGTAACCTCTCAGAGACTGAGGGTGGGGCTTCCTGGAGTAAGATGTGGTGGAATTCCTTCAGCAAATAAATTAGGAATAAGGACACAGAGTAGCCAACTGCCACTACATATCTCCATCATAATTTCAGAAAAGAAACAACACTGCAACACGAAAAAATGGGAAGAACATAATGGGAAGATAAAGACAGAATGAAGGACAATCTCTTTTAAAAAAAACTATTTAAAAATTGGCACATGGCACAAATGTGTTTACATTTCAACAGAGCCCAGTAAATACCTTGTTATGGACTGGCACTGATCCTAAGAAGCAGCATTTGGGAACAACGCATGGAGGGCAAAAGGTGCAATTTCTAGCACATCGTGGTTGTCCCCCAATATCTAATGTTCCTTGTTCCATAGTAGTAGAAACTCTAATGTTTAGCTGAGTACACAGAAAGATTACACTTTCCATTCCCCCTTGCAGCTAGGCATTGTCATGTGACTACATTCTGACCAATGAGATGTGAGCAAAAGGGTGTCATGGCTGCTGCCGGCACCTCCCATAAAAGACAGCTGGCGCATGCCCATTGTGTAGTTTTGGTCTTCATCCCTTCCTTCTCCTGCTGCTCAGAGTTCTGCTAGGGTCCTGACCTTCATTTCCAACCACATGTGGAAGGTCATACCCCGGGAATGGCGGAACACTGAGATGAGAGGAGTCTGGGTTCTCACGAACTTCATGAAGCACAGTAGTCATACCAGTGCTGGGCTGCCCTGTGTTTTACATGAGGGAAATAAATTTCATGTGTTTTAGCAACTGTGGTTTGATGTCTGTTACCTACTGCTACACCTAATCGTTTCTAACATGCCCAGCCACTGCCATACTGTGGAAAAAGCCCCAGGTCAGAACAGTCAGAATGTGGGCTATTCAAGATAGAGGGAAGCCATGACAAATTTCTTCCATCATTGACTCCCAGCTCATATCTCCTGCCCATCTGCATCGAATTTTAATAACTTGCTCTGCCCAACTTGTCCATTTTCCTACAAGTAGCCAATTTGCTTTCTATTTTTGCTTAGGGCCATTTCACGAGACATTTCAAGCTTTTTTTTTTTTTAAGTACAGTACAAATAGAGGTAGTTACCAAATAGAAACAACACAAGTAGCAGGGAATCTCATTATGCATGAAACTCATTATGCATGAAGTATAAAGAAAATGGGTAAAAGAATCAAGTTTCTAAAAAGAAACCATAAAAGGCATCACTGTTCTCTCATCTATGACTCCCTTCCGCTTTCCCCGGGGTAACTGGCACTCCCTGCGTAAGTCTCTTTCTGTGGTAGACATGCATATCTGTTAGTTTTGTTTTAGAATATAGTGTGTCTCTCTGGGTCACAAAAGGCCATTGTTGCCCAAGCTATAGGCAGAAGAGTACCAATCCTTCGTGAGCATTTTCCAATACACAGTACTTTTCTATCACCTTTCCAGAAAAAAATGCTTCTGTCTACTAGATGGAAAAGCAGAGTTTTGACATGATATTCTATAATCTGGACTTGGTCTTGTTTCATTTAAGAAAACAAAAGGCACTGGGTAAATAGAGGCACAAAAGATCCATTTCACAACCTGGGCATTAGTTGTCTTTTACAGTAATTTGCTAGGTTGTGTTAAGAACCTAAGGAAGTCAATTAGTCCATAGAAATAATCATCTGTGGAGTTTAAGAGCCTAGTAAATTACAACCGTCTTTTTAAATGTGGTACTGGGAAATGGAACCAAGGATCTCACAGATGATAGGCAAGCACTCTACCACTCAGTGACTTCCTTGGCTCTTTTTTCAATTTTTATTTTGAGACAAGGTCTTGCTAATTTGCCCAGTCTAGCCTCAAACTTACAGTACTCCTGTCTTAGCCTCCAGAATATCTGGGATTACAGGTGTGCAACATCATACTCAGTTCTCACCTTCTTTTTCTACCTAAGTTCAAGACTAATAAACAATAAATTCAGGAGTCAAGCCTCTGGAATGGAAATATCAACTTCATTACTGATAAGGTCATGGAAGAATGTGGCTTTAAATCCAGGTCCAAGTGGTCTTTCCAATACATTCCCACTGACTTGAATTTAGCTGTGGGGCACCTCGCGGGCAGGCAAATCTGGAAGAGAAATAAGCCAAGAAATCCTGGTCTGAGCATGCTCATCTCTTTCTACCAAATTCACCAATTAGAGGTGTCACTTTTTTTTTTGGTAGTACTGAAGATTGAACCCAGGACCTTCACACTGAACTATATTTCCAACCCTTTTTTCATCTTTTTATCTTGAGATGAGGTCTTGCTAAGTTGCCCGGGCTGGGCCCAAATTTGTGATCCTCCTGCTTCAGTCTCCCAGAGTGCTGGAATTACAGGCATGCACCACTACCCCTGGCCTTAGAAATGTCACCTTTCACTCTGGGAGGAGCTTATTGGAGACGTAAGAGCACAAGGAGAAGCTAGGCTTGACCACATGTCCTCTTCTTCCCTGTAGAAGATGTTCCTGCACGCCTCTATCAAGAGAATTTACCAATTGAGGCTGATTGCCCACTGCCTGTCTCTCCATCTTTTTGCCCAAGGGCTGCCTTCAAAACCCTGGAGCAGCAACTCACAACCAGCAACTGATCCAAGTTCAGAAAGACCCCAGCTCACTCGCCCATCACGTACCTAACTCGGAAGTGAATGTTTAGTGCTGGTTCCCAAACTTTTCCCCAGGATTAATCTCCAGTCCCCCACAGTACCCTGTATTGGCTGCCTTCCTTCCCTTGGCTCCTGTCCTTACACCGCTAGTGTTTTGGGGGATCACCTCCCAAGCGAACTGCTTGATCTCAAATACTCATCTTGAATTCTCCTTCTAGAACTGGGGTCAGAATAGTTTTTCTATAAAGAGCCAGGTTACAAGTATTTTGAGCATTGTACCTACTCAGCCTGGTCCTGCAGTGTGAAAGCAGTCATAAAATATAGGTAAAAAAATGCACATGGACTGTATCTCAATAAAACTTTATTTACAAGATTACCTGATGGGTTGGGTTAGCAATGTTGGCCAGGTTATAGTTTGCTAGCCCCTGTTCTAGAGGAATCCAAGATAAGTCATTCCCTGTATTAGTTTTCTGTCGCTGTGTGACAAATTGGCACAAACTTAGCACTTTGAAGAAGTACAAATTTATTATATCACAGTTTCCATAGGGTAGGAGCCTGGGCACTATGTGACTGGGTTCTCTGTTCTGGGGGTCACAAATCTGAAAGAAAAGTTCCAGCTGGGCTGCGTACTGTTTGAGACACACAGCACACTTCCAGGCTCACATGGCTGTGGGTGGAATTTAGTGTCTTGCAATTGCAAAACTGAAGTCCAAGTTTCCTTGCTAGCTGTCAGCCATGAGATGCCACTATTCTCTGACACGTGACTTTCTCCAAGACATTGCAGTTGGCTTTTTGTGACTTGTTAGTGACTGAACCCAGGATCTTGTGCACAGTTTGATTTTGCTGAAGCAGCAGGAGAATTCCTCTTTTAAAGGGCTCCCTTGATTAAGTCCGGATTCCAGTCCTTCCAGGATTACTGTATCTCCCTTTGATCAAGTGGAAGTCTACTGATTAGGGACTTCAGTTACATTTGCAAACTGCCTTTTTCTTTGCCATATGATGCAACTTAATCCCTGAGCTAATATGGAATGAGATAAGTGAAACCCAGAATCTTGCTCCCACAGCTAACCATTTTTTCATGCTGCTTGGCCTGAGATTGGTTTTTTGTTTTTTGGGATTTTTTTTGCTTTCATTTAAAAATATTTAGGTTAATTTTAAGTGATACATAAAAACAAAAATTGTACATATTTCGGTTTTTTTTTTCAGAGCTAGGGATCAAACCCAGGGCCTCATGAATGTTAGGCAAGTGCTCTACCACTGAGCTACACCTTCTGCTCCTAAAATTGTGCACATTAATGGGATACCATAGGACATTCTGATACATGCAGACATTATGCCTTTACATAGATACTGTACAATAATATATATTGATATCCATTGTTTCACAAATGAAATTATACTACACGTGTGGTTTGCATTTACTATACCTTACATCTTGTCCCATATAATTACATGTAAGCCTCCAGCTCACTTGCTAAATGGCTATAGAATACTCCACCGTGTAGATTCAGAATAGTTTATTTAACCAGTATTCCCTCATCATTAGACAATTAAGTTTTTATTTTCTAATGCAAACAATGCTCTCATGTGCATCCTTGGACATGAATCATTTTCCACTCATTTTTCTCCTCTAGGACAAACTCCCTGAAGTGGAATGGCTGTATCAAAGAGCTCAGGCAGCTTTGATTTTCACAGAGACTGCCAAAGTGCTCTGCAAGGAGAGTGCTCAAAATTGCCCCTTCCCCCACAGTGGGTGACAGTGCCTATAGCTCTTCCTTGTCAATATTAGCTATTAACAAATTGTTGGAGCTTGGCCAAGCTGATATTCAAAAAAGTGTGTTTTGTTGACATTTTCATTTGAATTTTTAATATTGTAAATTAAAGAAAGTATTTTGTCATTATTTATTGGCCATTGAGATTTCATGTTCTGAGAACTATTTGTTTATGTCTTGTCTCATTTTTCTGTTGGATTATCTTATATTTATTGATTTATAAGAGCTCCTAAGTCATGTATGTTGCAAAGCGCCCCCCTCCAAAGTTCTCCTGGGCATTCTCACAGGTTTATTTAAAACCACAAATGTTAAAAATTTAGGGCCTAAGAACTGCCAGGCAGTGGTTGAGTCACTGGGGACAGAACAGGAAAAATCTCTGTTCATAGGGTGCTTACATTCCAACTGCAAGTGTTGTAAATTAAATCAAGCAAATAGGCACAATGTCAGAAAGCTGAAAGTGGCATGGAGAAAGACAGAATAAGGAAGGAAGGTATAAGTAGGAAAAAGGCAAAACCAGGAAACCAGTGCATGAAAACATGGCAGTTGCGATGAAAGGGTAAACTCTATAGATGTCTGGGGAAAGACCTGCGAGAGCAGCATGTGGAAAGGCCCTAAGACAGGGGACCAGGGTGCCTGGTAGAAAGTGAAGGGGGGAGAGAGAGATAGACAGAGAGAGAGAGGAAGGGAGGGAGAGGAGAGGAAGGCAGAGAAGTAACAGGAAGTGAAATAAATCAGGGAGAGTCTCGCAGGCAAATGTAAAGATCCTGGTTATTTCTCTGAGCAAGGTAGGGGTCATTGGAATGTGCTGAACAGAGGTGCATCATGAGCTTATTTCAAGTTCCAACAGTTGGTGCTGTAGATATTTTGATTAGAACAACACTGAAATCTTATATTGATTTATAGGGGATTAACAATTTTATGATCCTGCATCTTCCTATTTAAAAATAAGTTATTATGGCAATGTTATAAATGCATAAAGTAACAATTGATCTACTTCTAGCAGTGCATGCTACAAATGCCCACATAGGTGCAAAATGAGGTAGGTACACATGATGTGTATAATGGAAAAAGAATAGAACCAATACAGACATCCAGGCATCCACCAATATGAACTGGTTAAGGTGCACGTCAGAATGTCATGCCAACCAAGATGCATCATGTACAGGTACAAAATAAATGTGATGAATGTGACCAATGTATGTAAAATGTACCAATACATGTTCTTGGTTTAAAATAAAAAAAATGTCATGCCACTACAAAGAGAGTAAGGATAATCTTTACGTGCCGGTGTGAAATGATCTCCTAGATATACAAAGAATGAATGCAAAGTGCAGATGGGTGTCTATAGTACATTACCATTTGGGTAAACAAGGCAAATAAAATGTGTGAATTTGCTTTTTTATGGATAAAACATCTATATAAGAATACATAAGAAGCTGCTAACAGTAGTCATCACTACGATGGGGAGCTAAGTAGCTAGAAGACAGAAATACAAATAAAGTTTCTTACCATATACCCACTTCCATTTTTGGACTATTGAACCATGTGGTTATACTTCCTGTCCAAAAACAAATATTAATTGGAGAGAAACAAAGTATGTCTTTATATTAGGGAAATTTTTCAAATATATTCAATAATTGATCAAACAATTTTAACAGAGTCTAAACTATATAGCAAAGATGACCTCTATGATCTATCTTTACAGGTCCAATTTTAATAAGTGCACAATAAATATACAAATCAATAAATAGACCGATGTGAAGTTATATACACAAATGTGCTCATTTTTCTGCTGAAACTAAAATGTTTTGGAAGAAGGAAAAAGACAAAAAGACAGTCTACAAAGTAAATGCACACGAAGAACCTACATTTACCATACAGAGTCTTTAAAGTACAATTTTTCTAATTATAAAAATAATGCATACTCATGGTAGATAATTTGAGAAACCTAGAAAAATATGGATGAGAGAAACAATTTACTAACAGCCTACCTCCCGGATCCAGATCCAACCATTGTTGGCATTTTGCTGTATTTCTCATTGTTGTTGCTTTACATAGCTAGGTTCATAACACACAAGTACTTTTTATTCCACTTCATCTCTTAACTTACTATTATAAGCATTTTCCCACTAAAAAAATTATTTATTCTAATGGAAGCACACTATTCCATTTTATCGCTATATAAAATTTAATTCAACCAGTCCACTAAATTATTAGTTTTATAGGTTCTTTCCATTGTTTCACTGTTATGAATAATGCTTCATTATTTATAAATAATGAAGATTTTTATGCGTTAATTTTGGTCTGCATTTTAGATTTGCTTGCCTTAGGAAAGATTCCAGAGGTGGAATTAGCAAGCCAAATAGAGAACATATTTTAGGTTTTTGATACTCACTTATCAAATTGCTCTCCAAAAAGGTCATGCCTATATAAATTTCCATGTTTACTAAAGTGGTAAACAACCTTTAAGAAAAAAAAATTCCCTCATTAGCATCATCGTCTTTATAAAAAAGATTTCTTTTTCAAATGAGAAAGTGCTAGAATTTCACACATCATATGCATGACAGAGGGTGAAAATAAGATTCTGAGTATGAAAGAGTCATTAGAGTTTTGAGACTAGTGCTGCATCTAAATGATGATCCAGCTCGGGGAGTACATATGAAACCAAGTGCACGTTGGCTTTGCTTTATAGGCGCTGAAGTAGTCCTTACTAAATATACGTGGTTGCTAAGATACTCAACTAGAGATGCAGAATTAACTTTAACACATTCCCCTCCAATTAAGTTGTTCCAAGATTAGTGCTCTCTCCTTTTTAAATAGTATAACATGGAAACCTTTGTGACAAATTGATATTTGGCCAGAAGGGGAAAAAACTGTATAGAATGAGGGTGAGGTAAGAAATAGGAAGATGTGGAGTCTAGAACAATCTTGAGTGAAGTGAGAAAGTACAGTCCATCTTGTCTTGCCTACCTCGCAGTTTTCATAAATCTCAAATACACTAGAAAATGGAGAAGTGACAGATGACCAGAGAGAGTTAGGATCACACTGAAGTCTCAGACCCACTGCTGTGGATACTTATGTATAAAGAGGGTCTCTAATTCCTCTCCGGAGGGTTTATCTTGTATCCACTTGTAGCGGATTCAACAATCTGTTTTGGGGAAAATCCATTCAAATGGGAAAGAATGGTAATGCAGATTGTAATTCCTAGCTTCCAGTTAAAGAGAAATTTCCCAAAGGGTAAGGAATGATGTATCTCATTTATCCATATAATAAGTGTCCCAAACTCCCTGTTAAGGTAAAACAAGCTTATACTCTACTACTCTGTCTTCTTTCTCCATGGTGTCTTATAGATGAGGGCAAGAGGAGATCTATGGAGGAATTTCTTTCCTGTCTTTGAGTCTGCCTTACCCATCTCACTATTCCATCCCCACACTGAGCTCCCAGGAAGCTACTTCTCATCCCTCAGGTTGCAAGAAAGTCAGCGCTTCTACAGTCTTTCTCTGACGCCGTCCATCCAGCCCCAAGCCTGTTAGTACCCAGTACACCTCATCATGGCACTGTTCCCTTGGCTGCTACAGTGATGCTCTCGTTTCCCAAAGCTTGGCCAGGCTGCACAGACTTGCCCTGCTGTCTCATGCTGTCTGACACCTGCTTTGGTGTCCTTGTTCTCTGAGTAAAAGAAGGGCTGGTTGTTTAGGGCTCAGATCACAAAAAGAAGCAAATGCCTACTGGATGTAAATGAAGCCATTATGTATCTTGGTTCCAGAAACAACAAAACCCATCAGTCTCTCTACATGGATATATTACTATATACTTAAACATGTTAACACAGGCACGTATTCTCTTGGTAACTAACCCAAATCATGGAGAAGACGAACCTAACGGGTAGAGATTACTAAAGCCAGACACTTATCATTCTGAGGTTTTATATTTAAGCAGAATTGAATTGTACTCAGAAGAACGGGGGATTTTTAAATCATTCCTCCTCAATTTTCTACCAGAAATCTAATTCAGTGGCTTTCAAGCATGTGATGTTTCAAGATAGTAGTGGAAACCTTAATAAATCCTGATGCCTGTAAACCACCCCCAGAGATTCAGATGTAATTGATCTGGTAGGATGCAGACCTCTGTACATTTTAAAAGCTCCCCAGGGGATTGTAATGTGTATCCGGGACTGAGAACCACTGCCCCTGAGTGTCTGGGGTTGAGGTGACTGAGCAAACTAATTAAAACCTCTAGGCTGAACCCACCAAGCTTCCCAGATATCTGCATAAAGCCACTCGCACTGTCTTGCACTCGCACTCTCCCTCTCTCGGTCCCTCACTCTCTCTCTTTCTTCTATTTCTCCAATACATCTCTTTGCAACAACTTTGCTGTTTTTCAACTCAGTATGAACCCACATCCTGATGATTCAAATTCCAAAAAACCTAGCATCTTAAAGCCCGGAATATAGCAATACAGTATAAACCAGGGACTATAAAACGATGAGGCAGGCTGGGGATATAGTCCAGTGACAGAGCCCTTGCTTAGCATGCATGAGGCCCTAGGGGGGTTTGAGTCTCAGTACCACAGTCAATCAATCAATAGGTGAGATAATGCCTTTGGGCTCTTCTCCTAGTTTAATTTGTATTCTTTGGGTGGCCTTACTGATGGCAGGGCAAGAGACAAGCCCAGAAAAACAAATACAGAGGTACTGAGATTTGTCAAACTTTTGTTAAATTTCCCTCTTGGAATCAGGCGTGGACTGGGTGGGATAGCATCTGACTCCCATGTGATAGATTCCTTGTGGCCAATAAGTATGCTAAGATTCTCTGAGCCAGGCAGTTCTTGTCTTTTTATTTATGTCCTGGGCTCCAAAGGAGCCGAGACTCTTGGGGTGGGATGGAGGATCGACTGAGATATGTTTCAGTATCAGTGACACAAAAGTGCTCTTCGCCTAAGATTATCCTCGCATAAATGGAGCTAATTGTGAGCAACCTCTGGTCGTAGACTCCCAGAGGGCCGGGGTCCTCTTTTCTGCATTTTGATCCCCACCGCCTCTCACAGAGAGACGATCTCCCGGCAGATGTTCAATGAGTGTAGAACAAATGCCTTCCGGCTCCTCAGTATTTCAGTAAACCGCAGACACACCATGATTTGCTTATTCCCAGCATCAGAAATGGTTTTCCTCAAGATCCATAGACCCCGAGGGTTTTTTTCCATTGGCCTTAGAACACAAGAGACAGGACTGAAATAAGGTGGGCAACACTCTAGTGCCATGTCGCTCTGGGGAGAGACAGTAGCTTCCTGGGGTATATTGATGAGCTAGGAGGTCACAGAAGACTTCGGGTTGCAGGCTCATTGGAAGTCTCCTGGTTTGGTCCTGTCCCAGGATCCTTGCACCTGTGGTCTCCCTGACAACCAGCATCTCAGCATGATTCTGATGAACATTACTTCTAAAGCCCTGAGCTTGACAGTTCTCCCAGAGCGATGCACTACCCCAGGAGCAGATTCAACTGGTACTCCACATGAATTTGATTGATACAATCAGAGCCTCAACCATCATGAAGATGAAAGACATAGAAATCCAGGCCGACTGTGAGACTTCTCAGAAAACATCAAATAGCAAAATTATACCATGTTTTTTATCTCAGTGTCTTGGTTCCACTTTTTTTTCCTGTCACTATATTTCTTTCATTGTTCTTACATCATCTAACCAAGATTTTCATGCTAAAAGAAAGGCTATCAAGAGAGCAATATTTAACTGCCTATACAAGTGGAGGAGGCTACTCCTAAGGCTTTCACTGGAAGGAAGCCCAGTTTCTCTCTCCATTGGAAGGTTCTCAAGGTAAGTTAATGAGGACTTCTCAGGACCAAGGTGTTTGCCTTCTTGCCCTATAAAACGTCACTAGCTTCTCTCGCAGGTGCACTTCGTGGAATTCTATGACATAGATGCATTTCATCCAGCCTTCTCCGTAGCCCCATTTCTTGCATTAGCCTGGAGCCTGCCACCCCTCCCCCAACAGATAACAAGGTTTCTAAATACTTGGACAGCCTGAGTCAAGCGGCGGGGTGGGGGGGGTGGTTGGGAGTTGAGGGGGGCTGGGAAGAGTCTCCAGAGCACCAGCTGGGACCTCCTGCCATCCCCACCACTTCTGAATTTGATACTGCACCAGCTTTTCAGCTCCCAATTCCTATTGTAGTGCCAGATTTGGGTTTTAATCGTCTGCCAGAAATAAGCAGTTTTACAGGGTAGGAAGCTGTGGAGTTTTAGGAAACCGCCGTGATGAGTTTTCGGAAATGTGTCAGACAGAGCAACGCATTGTTTTCTTTCTGTCTGATGCTGAATTTAATGCCTAGACTTATAGACGATTGAATCCGCCTCCATTAAACAGGCTTCCAGACATTGCTAATTGTGATAATAATAGTGACATTTATCAAACATCTCTTCCTTATGAATCGGGCATTCATATGGCTAAAAATCCCGTATCGCAGGCAGGGGCGAGAGCACTGGACAGGGAGTGAAGAGACCCAGGCTCTAGCCTTGACCTTGCCATTCACTACTTGGTCTATCTTGGACAGACACTTTTCTGAACTTCCTTTTTTTGTTTTCGCCTTTAAACTTCTCAGAACTCTCGTTTCTTTGTGGTAAAGTTACATGTTGGGCTGTAGGATCTATTTCAAGATCCTTCTGGAATCTACAATTCTAAGTATATACAAATTTACAAAAACTCATTCAGCCAATTTTTTTTAGTGAAAAAATGAGGGATTGTGGGCATAGGTAGTTCAGTGGTAGGGCACATGTTTAGCATGCACGAGGCCCTGCTTGGATTTCCAGCAACAGAAAAAAGAAAGAAATGAGAAGAGGAAAAAAAAGAGAGACTAAGAAAAAATTTTAAAGAACCAAACAAATAATTCAGGGCTTCTTTACTTTTGCTAAACTTTCAGTTCTGTGGCTACCATCTTTTTCTCTTATTTTAGTGGAAAGGATAGGTGATTTTGAAGAATGGGGGAAAAAGGCTGAAATAGAAAGCAGAGGCACAGGAAGGGAAAAGGAAGAGCCAAATAGTGTAGTGACAGAAGCTGTGGGACCCGGCCGGGCCTGATGTCCCCTATTCTGCCAGTGCCCTTGGGAACCAAGGCAAAGCACAGCCCCACAAAGCAGTGGGAGCCCACCCGGCAGCAGTTCCCACTCTCAGAAGTCAAAACACAGCTCACTTCAACAATATTTACAGAATCCCTTCCTTATACGTGGCAAACTATAGTCTCAGGCCTTAGGGACTTGCGGGGAGAGAGAGAGACAAGATATTCACAGAGAAACAATCTCCAGAAGCAGAGAATTCAGTCCCAGGTTGTATGGTAAGGACAGGACTCAGTGGGTGATTGGAGAGTGAGGAAATGTGTGTGGGCTCAGGGGGGACTTGATGGCATGTGAGGGTTGTGTGGTAGGAATGTGGGAAAGCAGGAGAGAAGGAGAAGAACTTTCTAAGTCATCCATTCTTTTTCCTGGCGCAGCTCCAAAATGTGGCAGGGGCTTTTGGAGCCCACCTTCCTTCAGATGAGCAGCTATTGGTTTGAATCAGCCTGCCTATATGTGTCATTAGTGAAAGAATCAACACTTTTCTGCCCAAAGGATCATTTGTGCAACATGATGAACATTTTAATTTCCTATTAATGTGGAACTTCCTTACTGAAAATTGTTTTTTATTATCTTTTTTCCTCATTAGATGTCATTGGGGAAGTAGATTTCTCCAGGCCCAATTGTCCGGACTCATCCTTTTGTTGGGGGTTTCACATTGTTATTTACAAGGTGATCCTACTAATGCGAATGATTTATTACTTCTTTTTGCCATTTCTCTATCTCTGGAGATCTATGTTTAGGTTAGGAGGCCAGGGAGCACAGAAGAGAGAAAATAAACTTTTGAATATGGGGTTAGTTCTGCTTCACTCATAGCAAGGATCAGACGCTCTGAGTCAGACAGGCAAACAAATGGTCTGGCTTCTGCTCTAGGGGCCTGTTTTTAAAAGATGCTTCATGTCTGGATTTAACACACACACACACACACACACACACACACACACACACACACCAGAAAACCATGATTTGGAAAAGCAAATCTCTAAATGCTCTACCTTCATTTATGTGTAAACTAAAAGTGGTATGCCAGTGAGTACAACCCACAGAATGGGAGAAAACTTGTGCAAATCACAAATCTGATAAGACAGTTGGGTATAGAATGTATAAAGACCCCTTGAAACTCCATAAGACAAATAGCTGAACTAAAACTCATGGGCAAGGATTTGGACATTTCTTCAAAGATATACAAATTCTTGATAAACAGTGAAAAATGAGGCTGAGGATGTAGCTCAGTGGCAGAGTACTTGCTTAGCACTCTTGAGACCTGGGTTCAATCCCCAGTACCACCAAAAACAAAGTATAAATAAATAAGTAAATAAATGTATGTCCAACAGCATTAGCTGCCAGGGAAATGCAAATCAAAACCATAGTCAGATGTCATTTCACATACCCCCACCCCTGGGATAGCCATAATCAAAAAGATAGACAACAATAAGTGTTGGTGACGATGTGGAGAAAATGGGACCTTCATACACAGTTAATGGATGTTACAGTTTACATATATAATGTCTTCACAGATTCTCATGTGTGTGGAAGGTGATTGCATCACAGGGGAAGGATTCATCCATTAATGAGTTCAGTAGCTGACTGTGCTGTTCAGAGGTGGGGCCTGGTTGGAGGTGGGTCACTGGGGGGGTGTGACCTGGAAGGGTGTATTCTCCTCCCTGGATCCTCCCTTCTCTCTCTGCTTCCTGGCTGCCATGGGTTGAGCGCCTTTCTCCCTGCCAGGCCCCTCTGCCATCCCGTTTCTGCTTTGGAGCCAGATGACCATGGACTGAAACCATGAGCCAAAATAAACCTCTCCTCTTTTAAGTTGTAGGGTTTGGGTACTGTGTCCCGGCAATGAGGAAGTGGCTAACACAGAGGAAATGTAAAATTTTGCAGCTGCTTTAGAAAATATCCTGGCAGTTTCTCAAAATGTCAAAAACTGAGATAGCATACTACCCAGAAGTTCTACTCCTAGCTGTGTGCCTGAGAGAAGTAAAGACATAGCTACAAACACTCATACACAAATGTTCATAACAGCATTATTCATAATAGCCCGTAATGGAAACAACTCATTTGTCCATCAACCAAATAAATAGATAAATAAAATTGCTTTATCCATGCAATAGAATATTATTCAGTCACGAAAAGAATGGAGTACAGATACATGCTACAACATGGGTAAACTTTGAAAACATTAATGTAAGTGAGAGAAGTCAGGCATAAATTCACTTTGCATGAATGTATACGTATGAAATGTCCAAAATGGACAAATCTGTAGGAGCAGAAAGTGAATGAGTGCTGGCCACTGGGGCTAGCGACAAAGGAAAGGGGCTTTCAACCAGTGTAGGGTTTCTTATAAAAATAATGAAAATGGAGTTTTGTTGTTGTTGTTTTGTTTTTGTCTTTTTTTTTTTTTTTGAGACAGGGTCTCACTACGTGCCCTAGACCAGTGCAAGGCTGGCACTGCTCACTTGCAGAGGGCCCCGAGGAGGCTAACGAGGCCCACACATGCCTAGGAGGGGCCTGAGAACTTGTTAAAACCCAGCACCACGAAATGTACACGGACCAATGCCCCACGATGAATGTAATGGAACATGTACTAATAAAAATGAAAATTAAGAAAAAAGCACAATTGTGATATGCTACCTTTGGGTAAAGAAGTACATATATGTTTCTTGCTTGTATATGCAAGTCTTTAAATTGAAAAAAAAAAAAAAACTCCAGGTGACCTAGCAGATAACTTTTAATTCGGGAAGCCGAGTGCCTGCCTATCCCAAGCATCTCCAGATAATTCACTCTACCAAGTGCCTGGCAGTCAGCCAGAGACACAAAACAGGCTGAGCAGCTCCAAGCATGACAGGAAGAGGCTTTGAGGTCTCCTCACACTGATGCATTGCACGGAGGGGTCACCACTGAGCTTCCAAATCTGTTATCCTGAATGACCATCAGATGTGTCGCGGGGAAGGGGGCACAGTGTAGACAATGGGGACATTTGCAGAGAGCACGGAGGGCTGCTCTTCAGGACCAATAGACAACACCATGTCACTTGGCCTCATCCTACCCAGAGCAAAAAGGGCTGGGAAGAGTGGTCACAGTTGGTGCCACCCTCCAGACCTGTGCAAGTACACAGCCTCCCAGGGATGTCTGGCCATCTCCATGCCATTGGGCCGAGCCTGGTCAACACAGAGAAAGACATAAGAAAGGAAAACTGGGACTCATGGGAATCGGAGGAGGACGCCTTTAAAAAAAAAAAAAAAAGAGGAGGTGGAGGAATAAGAAAAAGGAAATCAGAAAAAGACAGATTGAGAACAGGCAGTGATTATGAGTAAGACGTGAGAACAGCAAGGGAGACGACTGCTGTGGGTCCGAGCCAAGGACACTGTGGGGGTGGGAGGAGGGGGTGTGAGCAGCCGGCGGCTTCCGCCAAGCCAGTGGGCTGCGGCGTGACACTGTCCTCCACAGCGGAGTCCCTTTCACACACGTGCACGGGCCTGCTACATCACCTGCAGTGCGGAGCAACGGGCTGTAAGACAGCCTGAGCTCGTAGGGAGACACAGCTCTCCAAAGAAAAGTCACATACACCGGCTGTCAAACTCCATTCCAGGGACAAGGCTGCCTAAAGAGGAGAGATCACATGTGTGCAAGTGCACGCATGTGAACACTTCCACGTGCATCTCCACCCATCCCCACAGATGCACAGAGTGAACATTTGGCGGTCACTCCCCAGTTGGAAGGTGTTCTGGGGACACACAAGCACACACCCACACCTACATGCACACATGCAAGCACGCAGGCAAAGCCTTCCCAAGAAGCCACAGTACGGAGTTCGTGAAGAGGCCAGATTCGCCCACACTCAGTCCTTCTGTTGCAGCCCGGCTGCTCTGGATTGTAGTTACCATGTGTCCAGCACTTTCTGAGATTGATGCTCCGCACTCCACCCTTTAAGGGCATTGACTCATTCGGCTTCCTAAGGAAACTTTTAAGAGACTTGTAATTCCTGTTTCATTCTACAAGACAGGACAGTTCAAGGCGAGCAGGTTCATGTCATGCAAAGTCCCACAGCTTGTGTGAAGCCAGGGGCAGGATTTGAACCCTGGTCCGCCTAACTCCAGCGGAATCACTAAGCTACTTCCTCACTTCGTGGATCTTGCAGCGCTCACAAAGCACCGCCTACCTTCGCCACTTGCCCTTCTCGCTAGGATCCGATAATTAACTTCTCCAGGGAGGAAGCCAGGCTCACTCAGGCCAGCAGCAAGGTAAGATGCAACAGGCATCAGGACAAGCCCCCCCAGAATCTGTCCCTGAAGGCCCGAGACATCAAGCCCTCCCCAGGGGAGCCCCACGCTGCTCTCAGCTGCTGCGAAGGCGCGGCTCTTCCACGGAGAGAGAGAGAGAGATGGTTTTCTAAGATGTCAATCTGCTTTCACCACCCACGCAAAACTCCTAGCAAAGTGGAAGCCAAAAGCAAAGAGGATAAAGCTTCAATAGCCAGCCTCCTACACATTTTCCCCAGGCCTTGCAATGAGATACAGAGATGTACACACTCAAAGGTCGCCTAGTAAACTGGCTTTCTAAATGGCATTGAGCATGATAAGTTTAAATCACAAAACCACTGTTTTCAAATGCATGCGGGGCAGAGAAACACAGGAGACAGGAGGGATAAAGGGCGTGCTATTCAGTGGTGAAAAATAATGCTGTGCTTTATAATTGCTTCAGAATCAGTCATTTAACAGTACAAAGAAAGAAATTAACTGAGATAAAATTCCCTTTTGGGGATGTAATTATGATTATTCTAAAGCAATCATTATTCATTTTACATATTGGGAAATTGCTCCCTAAATGTGACCTGTTTGGAGATAGAAAGCTACTTCAATGTAATGCTAAATAAAGGAGTTTGATTTGTTATCTCGAATTCAATTGCATTTTAAGAAATCAAAAGAAACGTAACAGTTTTTGGAATTAGAATTATGATTTTTTTACCTTATTAAAAAAGGACATCATGTAGGCCAACTGATGGGCTGATATTTTATCCCTGTGTGTGCTATGCTTTAATTTATGACCCACAAAACACAAAGGATATTTTTACACTCATGACTAGACAAAGGAGGGCAAAGAACAAATAGAAGTATGGGTTGGGGCAGATGGGATGACAGAGAAGGCAGAACTAGCTGCCTCCTGGCCGGCTTCTGTCTTTGACAAGGAGCAAAAAATGGAAAGAAAGAACAAAATGCAAAGTGGATAATCTGCTGAAAGGGGGAAAGAGAAAAATACGTAGCTGTTATTTAAATCTTCACAGAACCCCTGCAGGGCTGCTGTTGTCTTCACCTTCCAGGCGGAGAAACTGGAGCTCAGCTAATAGGGCCAGAGGGGAGGTTTAATCCCGGGTCCGTCTGCGCTTTTCATTCATTCATTCAACAAACATTCATTGAGGGACTGAGGACACAGAGGAAAAGAGAGAGAAGAGTCCAGTCAATCTCGAAGGCATCTCCAGGAAGCTGGTCTTTATGTTTGTGCTGCCTCATTCCTCCATCGACATTCCCAAGGTGATGGTCTCAGAGGGGATTAGTGCTCTCCTGAAGGAGAGCCCATAGACCTTGGACTGCTCCACCATGCGAAAACACAAGGGGAAGATGGCATTCCAGGAACCAGGAAACAGCCTTCACCACACAACTGCTGCTGCCTTGATCGTGGGCTTCCCAGACTCCAGAACTGGGAGACACGTGTCTGTATTGTTTATGAACCACCCAGTCTATGCGATTTTGCTACAGCAGCCTGAACAAACTGGGACACTCTCTTATTTCTTCCTTTCACCTGAGTTCCGGATTTCAAGCCCGTCAGTTACAGCCCTGGATTCTGCAGGACTTTACAGACATGATCGCAGGCCCTTTGGGCCACAGGGCACAGAAGGTGCATCAGGGGACTGGATTGAAGGAAGAGTCTACATCCTGAGCACAGGAAGCAAGACATTGATTCAACACGTCGTGGCAATGACAGCAAAGGTATGATGTCTGCACGTATGAAAAAGCCACAGCGAAACCTATTATTCTATATAATTAAATTGCACTAATAAAAACATACAGATATCCTAAACATCTAACAACAATATTCTGTTGAGCACAGTATTATATCAAGGAATTCTACCCAGTCATTTAAGCAGTAGTGTGTGTCTACTTGTTGGCATGAAAAGTGTTCGTAGCATAGTAAGTGACTATCAAAGAGTGAAAAACTATACACACATGATCCTAGTCATAAAATAATATAAAATTCCAACACCTGAACAGCAAGTCTAAAAGAATACATACCAACGTATTCATAGAATAATCTCAGGGTTCTGCAGTGACGGCTACTTCTGTTCCCCTTTGGTGACTTACATATTATAGTTTTTCACAGTTAACTCCCCCCTTTTTTTTACCTATATGTTATAGCTTCTCACAATAAATGGGTATAACAACAAAAAACCTGGAGGTGGAGCTTTACCCAAGCTGTGTGTGTTCACTCTCTGCAAACCTCCTATCCTCTCCTCTCCTCCAGAGGTAGGATAGGGGAAATAAAAGATAGGTAGAGCAGAGACAGGGAAATCGCCACTAAAAATTATACTTGTAAGAAGATCACAATTTCTGGGACCCAGTCAAAGTTACCCACTGCGACCCATATCAACTTCCCTTGGTTAAAATTAAACGCCTTTCCTTCCAGACCTGTCACACCCAAAATTCCTCAGGAATACTGCAAGTCCATAAATAGGCTTAAATGAGAATGTAAAGAGCAGGAACCTGATCCTAAGACCAGGAAACTTTGTATCCTCTCTCGATGGCCCACACTATTTCTTTGAGTGTGTACCATTGAATTGCTGCGTAATAAAACCCTTCCTGTGCCTCTTACTGACGGGTCCTGGGAATTCTTTTTCCTATTCTGCAAGTAGGGTGGATTAGTTCCTTGTGTCAGCTTCTGGAACCTCCTTGGGCCCTGTCTGGTGACTCTCCTACTTCCACAAGCAAGTTTGGGCCAGTGGGATTTTTGGTCTGTCCAGGATAAGGACTTGCCCCAAACTAAACAGCAGGCAGCCTAGTCAGTGGAGTACACATTTTTTTGTGATACTAGGGATGGAAGACCAGCTTCGCGCATGCCAGCCAAGTGGTCTGCTACAGAGCTGCACCCTCAGGCCCCCGTTTCTAATTGGATGTTGCTATGAAGGGAAGTTGTTGAAGAGTCTTATGACTACTGTCCGAAATTTCCACTTCCAACCACCCACGAGCCTGAGCTCCGTGGTGAAGGCGCTACTCCACTCTGAATCTGTGTACTCTCGTCTGTGAGGTTTTGAATAAACTTTCCTGCCACCTCTATTACATGAATCCACTGGGGGAAATACTCAGTGATATGTAGAGTGCATCTACAAATACAGGGTCGATTTACAATTAGGGTCTGTGCACACTTTGAGAAAAAGAGATGATCATAAGGAACCAAAACATATAACATGGCGGCAGTAGCGGGGCATGATGGCACACACCTGTCTTAATCACAGCCCTCTAGGAGACTGAAGCAGGAGGGTCACAAGTCTGATCCTGGCCTGGGCAACTTAATGAGTTAACGAGACCCATCTAAAATTTAAAAAAAAAAAAAAAAGACGAGGGATGTTGCCCAGTGCAAAGGCCCTGGGTTCAAACCCCAGTTCTGCAAAAAAAAAAAAAAAAAAAAAAGAGTTTAAATAAATATAAAAATAAATCTCAATGCTTTACTCCCCACCCCCAATGTCATCGCTTTCCTGATAAAGTTTCTAGATGAAAGAATAGGGACTAGGGACATGTGAACACCTTGTCTGGGCTTCAGGAGGCGTGAGGCAGAGCTCCCTTCACAGGAAAGGAGCACTCCGAAATCCTCTCCCGGGGCCTGTGAGAGCAGCAGAGACCGGGGCACTGCACACGTTCTCGACCTTGCTTGTGATGTGGTGCAAAAACTGGTTCCTTCTCTATAAGACCATTTCTGAGTTTTCAAATGGGCAGAGAGTTCCGTACTTGTTACATCTGTTCCTCTTTCTGGGGTTTAAGTGGGCCTTCCTTACTTGCATTTTGAAAACCGCCCTGTTAACAGGTGCCTTTCCCAGCTGAACAGCTGAATCAGCTTCAGACGTTATGTGTGCTAAACAGAGGGTGGCCTTTTTCCACAACAGAAGTTGTTATTTCCTTGTGGACAACATAGAGAAATGTGTGCTGGGTGTCAGCACAATCAGGGATTATCCAGGTGGCTGAAAACAACTGTGCTCAAAGAAGGCTGCTCACTGAGTTAAGGTCAGCCTGAAGGAAGAAAGACCATCAGGATCAATATTTTCATCCACAGGATAGAGGAGAATTTAGGTGTGTTTGCCAAAAGTAGGACAGATAGCTAATATGTTACATAACAGAATCAATGTGTAGAATGATGCACATAAGGTATCATGATTTTTTTTTTTTGAACCGCAGACTGAACTTAGGACCTAGGACCTTGGCACTTAGCTACATTCCCGGTTCTTTTTTATTTTGATGCAGAGTCTCTCTAAGTTCCTAAATTGCCCAGGCCGGACTTGAACTTGTGAGCCTCCTGCCTCAGCCTCCCAGCATGCTGGGATTACAAGAGTGAGCCACCACACTTCACTGCTGTTTTTTATGTGAACAAGTATTTCAAAGCTCTTTGTATTATGGCTTGGGATGTAGCTCCGTAGTAGAGCACTTGTCTGGCACGTATGAGGCCCTGGGTTCAATCGCCAGCATAGCAAAAAGTAAATAAATAAAAAGATCTTTGTGTTCAAAATCATATAAATTCAAATTAAGGAGCTATTCATTCATTTAACAAAGACTTGAACATCTGATACATTCTGTGCACAGAAATTACAGCGGTGATCAAAATAAACTTTTCTGCCCATGTGGAACATCAATCTACTGAGGAAAACTGACAATAAAGAAATAATGTGAGGCCTCCAGCATAAGCAAGCAGGCCACAGCAGCCACTTGGCATGACTGTCCACCAACTCCAAGCAGGATTTACACTTCGCTTCCTCTTGGCATGGGGCAGCACAGGCTCAGAATAACCAACTGATCTGTTCCTGGATGAGGACAATGCAGGGGGCGAGAAGGTAAGCCTGGAAGGCAAGCAGACCCAAGGAGAAAGTATGGGACAGGCCAGCAACTTCAAGGACTCCAGTGTTACCTTTCCAAAGTGCCTGGGTAAGAGACAACCAGAAGACACTACCACAGAGAGGGTGTGGGCCAGACATAGAGACTCTCTGAGAAGTATAAGCACAGGCTGAGAAGAACATGGGTCCTGCTTTCCACAGGAAGCAACCAGACAGCACAAGTATGGACGTTAATTCCAACAGTCCACTTAAACCCCCACCCCGCAGCCTACATTCAGCGGAGACAAGAGGGCTGCTCGTGTTTCACATCTACTGACATGGGCAAGGACATGTGTTGGCTTGGACAGTGACCACAGTCTGGGGTGCATGGACAAAGGGGCCTCGGGTGCAGGGAGGTCATCTCAAACCCCTCGGCCCTAAAGCTAGGTGGAGAAAATCGCGACTGACTGGATCTCAAGACTGAGATCCTGGAAGGAAACCAATCATTCAAAATCAGAGGAATGTTTTCTTTGACCCAGTCTTTTTTTGATTTTTCTATTTTCTATTATTTTCTCCTTCCTTCATCAAGTTTTTTTGGGGGGTTGGAGTTTTTTCTCCCTTTTTTGGTGTTTTTTTCTTTTAGTTTCTTTGCTCTCTTTTTCTTTGTTTCCCTTTGAATGCTGCTCTTCCTTCTCATCTTCATTTTTTCCTGCATTTTACTTTCTTTTTCTTTTTCTTGTTCATTCTTTCTAGAAACTGTTTTCTAACACTATTAATTTCCTTTTACTCTTCAATAAGACCCCCATATCTCACTTTTCTCTCCACCTTCTCATATTCCATTGATTAATACTTCAAATTTTACTTATTTCATTCTCTGGTTCCCCAATCCCTCTACCTTTGCCAATATAACTACTAAGCTTTATGAATCTCCAGCTAGCTAGTTAACTATGCTGTTGTAGACTATTGTTCTATTGTTAGTGCATATAGAGTTGCCCCAATTAGTAGATGTTTACTATAGGTCAATAGTAGGTCAATATTTGATTTGTTTTACTATTCATACTATAATCATAGATCTCCTTTCTATGGTTAATGGTGGTAATTATTGGTCCTTAGGATTTGTCAATATTCAGTGTCTTTGATGCTGTAATTGATGCTGATTTTATTACCATAGGCAATGTGACATAGTGGTGCTGCTAGTAATTGGTTTTCTTGGGATGCCAATATCTGGATTGCCTCGGGATCATTAACAGTCCTGCAGTGCATTCCTGGAGAGCAGGGTACTGGGCCAAACATGCTTCAACCTCCCATCCCAAGTAAATGGGGGTGGCTGGATCCTGGGACAGAGGTAAAGGGCAATAATTAGCCATGTCCAGAGGACACAGCCGAAAGTAGCCCTTAATTAAAAAGTTCTATATGCTAACAACAAAGCTTTCCACTGTAATGAACTCATAAGCCTCAATGCACAAAAAAAATCTAACAGAAAAAAAAATAGAAATGTGAGAGGGCAAGGGAACACGATGCCCTCAAAAATTCCCAATTTACCCACAGCTGATCCACGGGGCATCGAAGGATGGGGGGACCAAAAGCCACAAAATCGAATTATTCAAATGAAATCAGAGGGGATAATATAAACAGATCACTAACATATTTGACAAGCTCACCGATCATATAAGTAAACAGATATTGGGTCAAATAAACAAAATGGTCAGTAAGTCTACAGAAGACTAATGAAAAGTTATCAGAGTTAAACAAAAGGATTTAAAACATAAATGACCAGCATAGAACAGAATTAGAGTCCATAAAGAGGCTCCAAATAAAATTCAAGAGATTAAATTCTATCAAAAATATGGGCAGCAGAAGTGACCAATGTAAGGACAATGTCAGAACCAGAAGACAGGGCTGTTGTTGGTGACTGATTAATGAGAGATACCTTAAAAACAACAAGGCAACTGAAAACTAGATCAAACCGTTCCTAGATAAACTAAAGAAGACTAATCTAAGATTAGTTGGAATTAGTGAAAAATCAGGAGACCGCACAAATGGCATGAAAAAACATATTTACTGAAATTATAACAGAAAGCGTTCCAAATAAGGGTAAAGAATTTAACATCAGATTAGTGAGGCATACAGAACCCCAAATAGCCATAATCTGAGAAGAATCTGTCCACAACGCATAGTCAAAATCCCAGAAGTCTAACATGAGAATAGAATCTTAAAAGCAGGGAAAAGCAATCAATAACTTATAAAGGTAAACCCATTAGAATTACAGCACACTGCAACACAAACCTTAAAGGCCAGGAGAGCTTGAAGTATTTAGAGCCCTAAAAGAAAGCAATTTTCAACCCAGGCCGATATATCCTGCAAAACTCTCTTTCACAGTTGATAGAGAAATAAGGTATTTCCATGATACGGCACACCTAAAGAAACTTATAACTGCCAAACCAGCACTCCCAAAAAATTCTCAAGGACACCCTAGAGGGAAACAATGAAGCTAAAAATGACAAAAGATCTAAAAGAATGGACATACCAGGTAGGGTGGGCCATTAAGTAGAAGGGAAAGACGGGGAACCAGCAACGAGCAAATAAGGCAATGACAAGACTAAGTCTATTTATATCAGTAATAACTCTCAATGAGAATGATCGCAATTCCCTAATCAAAAGACACAGACTAGCAGAATGGATCAAGAAACAAAATCCAATGGTATGCTTTATACAAGAAATATATTTCGCCCAAAAAGAAACTCATAGACTAAAAACCAAAGGACAGAAAATAATATTCCATGCAATGGGAACCCCGCCACCAAAAAAGCAAGTGTAGCTATGCTGTATTCAGACATAATAGACTTCAAGCCAAAACTGATCAAAAGAGGCAATGAAGGTCACTACACATTGGTTAAGGGGGAAATCTGACAGGAAAAGATAAGTTATTAACATATATGTTCGTAAACAACAGCACACCGAACTTTATAAAACAAGTAGTACTGGACATTAAAGATTAGATGAATATAACCACAGTTATAGTGAGAATCTCAATACTCACTATCACAAATCGATCAACTAGACAAAAATATCAACAAAGAAATATTAGAGTTGAATAAAACCTTTGAACACAAAGGACTTAATAGATATCTACAGAGTTATTCCTGGAAGCTGCTATTACCCTGATTCTAAAACCAGACAAGAATCCAATCAAAAAACTGATGGATATAGATTCCAAAATCCTCAATGAGACACTGGCAAACAGAATGCAATAATCATCCAAAAAATCATACATCATGACCAAGTAAGCTTCATCCTAGGGATGCAAGGATGGTTCAACATACACAAATCAACAACTGTAAAACATCATATAAACAGAAGCAAGGACAAAAATCACATGATTAGCTCAATAGATGCAGAAAAAGCCTTTGACAAGATCCAACATCCTTTCATGGCAAAAACTGAAGAAAATAGGTATAGAAGGACCTTATATCAATCTGACAAAAGCCATTTATGCCAAGTGTGGTGGTGCATGCCTGTAATCCCAGCACTGGGGAGGCTGAAGCAGAAGGATCAACACAAGTTTGAGACCTGCCTGGGCTACATAGTGAGTTCAAGGCCAGCCTGAACTACACAGTGAGATCCTGCCTCACAAACCCAAAAATAAAATAAAATAAAATAAAATAAATAAAGGAGAAAGAAAAAAATAAGCCATTTATGACAAACCTACTGCCAACATCATATTAAATGAGGAAAACTGAAAGCTTTCTCTGTAAAATCAGGAGCAAGGCAAGGATGCCCACTATCACCACTCCTGTTCAACACAGTACTTAAAACATTTGCAAGAGCACTTAGGCAAGAAAAAGAAATAAAAGGGATATCATAAGAAGGGAAGAAGTCAAATTATTATTATTTGCAGATGACATGATCCTATACATAGAAGACCCAAAAAGTCTACCAAAAGACACCTAGAATTAATAACCAAATTTAGTAATGCAGCAGTATAAAAAATCAATGCACAAAAATTAAGTGTTCCTGCACATCAATAATGAACCCACTGATAAAGAAATTAGGACAACAATACCACTTACAATACTACCAAGAAAAATTAAATCCTTAGAAATTAACCTAAGGAAGTGAAAGACCTCTACAATGAAAACTACAGTACTCTGAAAAAGGAAAACTACAGTACTCTGAAAAAGGAAATGAAAACTACAGTACTCTGAAAAAGGAAAAGTAAGAAGAATTAAGATGTGTTATACACATGAACCAACTCACCATGATGAATGAAATCATTACGTACGGCAAATATGGACTAATACATTTTTTAAAAGAAAGATACATATTACCACAGTGTTTTCAACTCAAAGGAAGTGGAAATTCCAATCTAACAAGCTTGAGATGTAGACCTTATTCACAGCCCCCTCACTTGAAGAAGTTTGGCAGTTAGGGTGTTCACCACAGGCTACTCAGGGTGCTGAGAGATTCTTTGCAAACGTTCATGAAAGTTTATAAATATAAAAACTTTCATAAGAGTCATAGGAGCTTGTACTAGCTTGGAATAAAAGAAACCTCCTTCAAGGGTAGGAGGTGGAATTCTAGCAACACAATTTTTAAGGATCACCATCATTGAGAAATAATAGTCATGAGTTCCCCAACCCAAAAAGCATTCAAATATACCTGAATGACTAACAGTCACAAAGTGCATACTAGGAATTCCTGAATGTGGAAGATCAGACTGGAGAGTTATCAAGTTCCCTTTAACTCACAGAGATGCTATGACACATTTTCTTTTTAAAATTTTTATTATTAGTCCATATTTGCAGTAGCTAATGATTACATTCATCATGGGGGCGTTGGTACAGGTATGTAGAATATCTTAATTCTTTTGTGTTTTTTTTTGTATCTCCTTCCCCTCCTCTGCTTCCCCTCTCCCTCCATTTCTTGGTCTACTTTCCTTTTTCAAGAATCACTTCGGGGGGGGGGGAGAATCACTTCGGAGGGCAGATAGCAAAGTTCTGGCCCAAAGCCATGAATTTTTTTCCAAGGTGCTACCAAATTCACTGTTACTAGGCAATCGGGAAATGTAGGAGGACTAAGAGAAAGCATTGTCAGCTTACACAAATGATAAGCTAGTTAAAAAGAAATTTTTTGAGCTCGATGAGTATTTCAACTTTATATTTCATCTACAAAACAAGGACATGCTGTCACATTAGCTGTATTCTTAGGCGTTCCTCGTGAGTTCCCGGCACACTGCTGTGAGCTCTGATCTAAATTCATGTATGCAGGTAACTCAGTCGCAGGCCAAAGCATAGAGTGTCTTGTGAAAAACACAAGCATTAGAGATGGACGTGGCCCAGAACTCTAGGTTGAAATGCTCACTACGAACCAAAGAAAAATCCCTTGCCAATTGCTCGGGCTCGCAGGACACAGCATGAGATGACCTGTGTTTTAAAGGTTGGATCTGCTGTTACCCAGCTTTGAACTCCAGGGCCCCCTGGGATGCTGTTGTTTTTCTATTTTGCCTGCATCCTCTTTGCTTCTAGTCTGGGATACTACACGATGCACTGCAGGATGTAGCCATTTCCCTGACTGCTGAGCCACAGCTGAGCCAGACAGCGATTCTGAAAGGGGACCCCAGAACGCAGCCCGGGGAAATCTAGATTTGTTGGGTTCTCAGTGCATGGCCAGAGACACTCAAACTGTTATCTCCAAGACCTGGTTTCCTCATCCAAGGAAACACAAGACAAGGTGTCTACACAGTAAAATCACAAGGAAAGTGTGAGAGGGAATCTAAGTGTCCTCACCCCATGTTCAAAGAGGCGCTCAGGAGAAAGCCGGGCATGCCTCCATCTGTCCCCTGCAGGTGACCTGAAGAGCCTTCAGGAGAACCCTGAGGGTCTGTTTGCTCCAACCCCCGAGGACAATTAGACCTTTAACATCTCATGGGGAAAATGGAATCTTCTTGTCTTCCTTCTCCAAGTTGAATGTGGTAAAATATAGGTCAAGTCGCTTCCTCTCTAAGGTCGGCTCTGGCTTGCTTCCCTGCCCCAGAGATTGCTGCGTGGTTTTTCTCTTCTCTCCTTCCTCCATTAAACTCGCCTCCTCTCCACAGGGCCCATTGCATACAGGCATTTAGGCAAGGCAATGAAATTCAGGGAAATCTGTCGTATTTTTTTTTTTTTTTGTGGTGCCGGGGATCGAGCTCAGGCCCTTGTGCTTACAAGGCAAGCACTCTAATCACTGAGCTAAATCCCCAGCCCCAAATCTGTCGTATTTTAAAAAATCAGGAACTGATGTTTATTTCCAGCTTAAAATTAAGCTGGGCCGGGCATGGTGGTGCAAGCCTGTAATCCTAGCACTTGAGAGGCTGAGGCAGGAGGATCACCACAAGTTCAACGCTAGCCAGCCTGAACTACATAGCTGACTCTCAAAAAACTAATAATAATAATAATGTAAAATAAAATAAGATTAATCTGGGCACAGTGACACATGCCTAGAAGTCCTAGCTATGAAGTGGGCTGAGGTGTGAGGATCACAAGCTCAGGAGTATGAGACCAGCCTGGGCAACAAAGCAAGACTCTCTCTGTCTCTCTGTCTTTCTCTCTCTCTCTCACACACACATACACACACACACAGACGCGCGCGCACACACACACACACACACACACACACACAAAATTATTAGGGAAGCGTCTCTACCATGGAGCAAGGTACAACTATATCTTTTCCTGATCACAAAAATAAATCTTTTAATTCCCAGCACTGCACAAAAAATTCTTGCTCATTGTAGAAGTCTAGGAAAACACAAGTGTACAAAAATAAAGCTAAAACCCCCATAATCCCATATCCTAGAGATAAATCCTGCTAATATCTTGGTATAGGTTAATATATTAGTATATTAGTAAGGCTGGGGTCACTGCAGTGACAAGTAGGTCCCAAGCTGGACTTGGTGGCACATGCCTGTAATCCTAGCACACTGGGAGGCTGAGGCAGGAGGATCACAAGTTGGACCCCAGCCCGGGGAATTTAGAGACTGGGTAACACTCTTTCAAAATTTAAAAAAAAAATGTTTTAAAAAGCACCGAAGATGTATCACAGTGTGAAGGACCTGAGTTAAGTCACCTGTAATCCCCGACAAACACACACACACACACACACACACACACACAACACACACAAACACACCCCCACCCTTAGAATACTTACTAGCTCCAACATAACTGCAGTTTATTTCTGGGTCACCAGTGTATCCAAGACAGTTGCAGATTGTATGTGGAGGAGGAGGGAGCCTCTGTTCCACAAAGTCATTCAGAGACCAGGCTGGCAGAGGCGACTCACCCTACACACATGGACTCCACAGACATCCTGGGTGTCAAGGAGTCTTTGCTGAGGGAACAAGGGGCAGTGGTGGGGAAGCAAGGCTGTTGAAGGCTTTGTGGGGAAGGCCTGGAAGTGGTGGACTGCACCTCTGATCTCACCGGTTAGAGCTCAGGCACAAGCCCACCTCACGGGCAAAGGAGTCTGGGTAACCTAGTCTGACTCTATAGCCAGATAGAAGAAATACAGTTGCTGAACAAAATAATCAAGGACTGGGGATGCAGCTCAGCATTTGCCTTGCATGTGAAACAGCAAAACTTAATAATCTCTACCATGGTGTATTTTCTTCCGTTTCAATACATATATGTGTATATGAACACAACCAAAGTTTCAACATATATTTTGCTTTCAAAAAAGTCAAAATGTCTGAGCGTTTCTCCACATAATTCTTTGTAAACAAGACTACATGATATCCTGTTATATAGCTTGGGCTTTCTCAACCTTTACAGCATTGATGTGTAGGGCCAGATCATTCTTTGTTGTGGGGGTGGGATGTTCAGTAGGTTGTAGGGTTTTTTTTTTTTTTGCTTTGTTTTGTTTTGTTTTGTTTTGTTTGGTACTAGAGATATCCCCAGGTCTTTTTATTTATTTATTTTTTTAATTTTGAGACAGGGGCTCACTAAGTTGCCCAGGTGGGATCCAAACTTGCAATCCTCCTGCCTCAGTCTCCCAGAGTGCTGGGATTACAGGCAAGCACCATGCCTGGCCTTTTTTTTTTTTTTTTTTTTTTTGAGACAGAGTCTCACTGTGTATTCTAGGCTGGCCTCCAACTCACAATAGTCCTGCCTCAGCCTCCTGAGTACTGAGATCTCAGGGCTGAGCCACCACACCTGTCTGCATTGTAAATACTTTAGTAGCATCCCTGGTCTCTACCTACTAGAGGTCAGCAGCACACCCCCACACACACCAGGTTGTGATAATCCAAACTCCAGATATTGCTGACTGTGATTTCATGTAACTACTTCCCCTCTGTTGAGCAACTGTTGCATTCTTGTTTTTATTTTGTTCTTCTGTTTGCTATTTTATCTCATCCTCTGATAAACAGTCTTTTGCAGAAATTTCAAGTTTAGCAGTTGATATTTACTTAGGCGAGAATCCCAGAAGAAGGATTATCAGGTCAGAGGCTATGAATATTTTTAAGTCTCTTGATACACACTGCCAAATGGCTTTCTAGAAAGCTTTGACCAATTTACTTACCCACCTGCAGTGTCTCTTGCTTTACTTTGAAATGATTTTGGTCACTTAATATGAGAAAAGGTATTACTATTATTTCATGATAGCATTTATTTAAATAATAGTGAAATCAAGTATGCTCATTAGCCCATCTCTGCATGCTGCTAGTATAGCCTTTGTTAATTTTCCACCTGCCGTCTTGTTTTCCTTAAGCACTTTAGGGACAATCGCTTAGTGAAATCAATCCATGACACTTCCAAAGCGAGGACAATTTTCTACTAAAATGTGGCTTTCCTTTGACATTCTGTACACAATTGTTATGACTTGGTTTTTCATCACAGCATCCCATTGTGAGAAGCTCCAATATTTGGACAGCTGTTCTTTCTTTGGTTAAAAAAAAAATTTCAAGACTTCTAGGGAATGACAGAAAACAGGCCAATAGGTTTACTTTCATCTCAACACTCAAAACCTTCCAGTTCTTAGTCCCACGGTGGCTCATTGAGGTCAAAGTTTGTCAGATTGTCACGCTCAGGTCCTGTTCTGTTGTTTTCACTATCTCCTAGGAGCCTCCTAAGACATAGGAACCAACCCAACTGCTCTTCCCTACACCGGGACTTAGCACGAGTTCTTCACTGCCCTCGCTTGGTCCACCTTTGTCATCTGCCCCTTGCAGGCAGCCTCAGTCACTCATCTGCAGCTGGGTTCCTACATAGACGTCCACTCAGGAATCGTTCTCGTAACAGGAGGACAAAAAGTTAAACCTGTGAGCTCCCTGCTACTTTATTATTGCGCGAAGATTGGTTAGCAATGATTATTCCCGTGGGATTGTGAAAATGAGCCTGTGATCCACCCAGCACAAATCTCCATCCTTTTATGTAAAATATTATTAGGCTTTCTAGAGCTCTGCCTTGATAAAATCTTTCCTAATCCAATAAATTTCAATAGATGAAATGCTTGCTTCCTCCTCCCTTTCTCAGTCCCAAAGCCTCTCTCTTCTGGTTTAAATGTCCCTTAAATGTGCTATCTATTGTTACTGTTTATGTAACCCTCTGTTCAAGTATCATGATGTATTTCCAAAACAATAAAGGAACACGACATAAAATATCAGAGGCAAATATCTGGCTCAGAAATGTCACAGAAAGCATGAGCCCGTCAGAAATATCTCTGAGGACAGGAAGATGCTTTTCTAAGGAGACAGAAGGAATTTAAACCCTGGTCATTGCTAAACCATTAGTTCACTTAAAGACTCAAAGGTGAGGCTGAGGAGCCTGAGCAGAGGTTGGCTGGAGCAAGTCTCCGAGGTCTCCAAGAACCTTCCAGGATGGGCCTCTGGGGGTCTGTGGGCTGACTATGGACACCACCAAATCAGGGCCCACCATGGGCAGAGGGTGCCACTTGTGGCCTTCTAAGCCCCGTGTCCTCCTCCAGGTAACTTCAGTCAGGGCTTTGTGGCTGGAGTGCTCACTGGAGTCACCTGGAGGATCTTACAGAGCAATGCTTTGGTCCAACCTGCAGAGGCCCTGATGAGATCCGGCTTCCAAAAGCACCTCAGCCCATTCTCCTGCGCAGCCGGGGTTCAAGACCCGCTGGATTAAGTCACTACCCACAGCGCATATCTGAACAAAAGGATCTGGGACTGTGGATGGAGGCGGTGCTGCCAAATCTAGAGAGTCCTTGTTAGTGTCTCGGGCCTCAGTTTCCGTATCTGTACAATGGGCGGTGGCTAAGACTCCCCCTGGAGCTCTAACAGTTTTGCATCTGGGGCGTGGATCTGCGCCTCCGCCATCCTAGGAGCCCTGTCCCCTCTGTCCACTGTGTCCCCGACCCGACCCCCGCCGGCTTTTCACCCTCGCTCGGGGTCCCAGACAGGGCCGCGGGCTGTGCGTGCAGCCAGGGCCGCCCTCCGCCCCCATCGGGCCCTCGCGGCGGGCGCACAAAGCCCCCGGCGCTGACGTCAGGGCCCCTCTCGGCGCGGCCGGCCCCCAGTGCGGGCGGAGCCGCGCGCGCTCCCACCCCGGCCGAGCAGGAGAGGCGGCCAGCGCACCGTCCCCGCGCAGCCAGCCCGGAGCCCGGCCCGCGCACGTGCCCGTCCGACCTGCAAACTTGTGCCACCGGCCGTGCCCGGCCCCGAGGAGCCCCAGCGCCCGCACCCGCGCCCCCACCGGCCCGCCCGTCGCCAGCCATGGGTAAGCGAGCGCTGGCCCCGCGCCACGGCCTCGGCCCCAGCCCCGCGCCCCCGCCCCGGGAGGAGCGCGCCGCGACCCCGCTCAGGTGGCACGCCATCGGGACAGGGGCGTGCGGCTGTTGGGGCTGGAGGTGGGAGGGCGCGGCGGGCGCAGGTGTCCGGAACGCCCAGGTGCGCGTCCCCGCCCCAGGCTGGGGGCGCCCCACTCTAGCTGCAACCGGGCTGCACCCCTGGGCGTGCGACGCGTGGGAGCAGTAGAGCTGGGTCCCCGGGGGTGGGGGTGCGGGGAGCAGACGGCGCGTCCCGGGCTTGGCTCCTGCCTTATTTCAGGGGGTTGGCAGAGTAGCTTCTCGTCCGTTCCTCGGGACGATCTCATCGTCGCTCGAGGTCGCAGCTCCGAGTCTCATCCTGTCCCGCCCTGCCGTCACCCTCTTCTCTAAACCTACAGGAAATACCTGGGTCCCCAACCTGGGGGGTTCCAGGAGCTCCTCTCGGAACCCTAACCCTTGAAATCAGCAACGCGGGGTGGGAGGGGAGGAGGCAGGCTGGGACCGTGGGTCAGTCTCTCTTCTTTGTCCGTACCCCCCGTTCTGATGGCCGGGCGCAGGTGGGAAGCAGGTTCCAGTGCAATTGGGGACCGGCCAGCAACGTTGAACGCCGCGGTGCAAGGGAGGGAAAATCTCCCACCTGGCCTGAGGCGAGCGTTCCGGGACTGGAGGAGCTTTTCTGTCACTTCTCAACACTCCAAAATGCTGCCGTCAGCAACATGTAGTTCAAGGGGGACTCTATGGGGAGCAAACTCATAAAGAGCGCCTTGGAAATGGACCTAATTCCGCGGCACTCCTGGAGAGCTGTGCTTGGCAAAGGCTTTTCTTTCTCTCTCTCTACTTCATTCTCCTCTAGTGACAGCGCCAGCCACAAGCGCCACCGGGATTCTGAAGAGCCCCTCGGAAGTATCCCCGACGAGGAAGTCACTGGGCTGGCAGCGAGGGCCTGGGGATTGCTTGCAGGGCTCCCTCTCCCAGCCCCCCCATTTACCTCTTCCGCACACTTCCTCTGCCATCACCGTGGCGGGTGGGGAGGTGGGCATTTTGTACTGGTTAAAATTTTTGCTGAGGAGGGCATGTTATTTTGCATTGAAGAGGAAGCTCAAAGAATTTTATAGTTTAATTTTTTTAAGTTATTATGATCAAAATATGCAAGGAAGGCCCCTAATGCAACAGGAAATTTTCTCCCCAGAAAGTTACAGGAGAGCTAGGATAAGATCTTTCTAGAAAGGACAGAATTGAGCGGCCTGTATCTCCGGTGCCTACTTCTTTGAACACTCCCATGTGATTTTATTCAAGTCTCCCCCGCCTTTTTCTTTTTTCCTTATGTGTGTGTATGTGTGTGTGTGTGTGTGTGTGTGAGTGTGTGAGATTCTAGGGATTGAAACCAGGGCTTTTGCACTGAGCTACATCTTCCATATTCTGATTTTTGTTTTGAGACACAGTCTCACTAAGTTGCTAAGTTGCCCAGGCTGGGCTCAAACTTGTGATCCTCCTGCCTCAGCCTCCCAGAGTGCTGGGCTTACTGGCCTACACCACCATGCCCGGCTAAAGCTCCCTTTTATACGAGGTTCATACGCAAAACTCACACAATGGCTGTGGTCGGCCTGGGGCTGCATTGGCAATAGTGGACACCAAAGATGTCGCCGTTGTGTAGACGTTCAGCATTGGGGAAAGCATTAATTAATTTTCCTGAAATAAACTTAGGTCTGATTTTTGGATGCCAGGCATTTAGATTTGTGTGTCGAATTCGAGCATGGAATTACCACATGGGGACCTTCTTCACAATGGCTTTCCCAATAGCCGACTTAATTGGGGTGGGCTTTATTTTTAGATAGACGTGGTAATGCTGTTCTCATGAAGCAACAGCCCAAGCCAGAGGTCTGTTCTCAAGGAAGTACTTTGTGTCTTGGACAATTATTGGTCCTACACTTCAATTGCCAATTTATGTTAATTTGTGCATACTTCACTGGTTCTGGCAGTATCCTTGGTTTTTAGTTTTTAGTTTTACATTAAAAAGAAAGTTCCCTTCATGCCAGAAAGAAAACATACTGATTTCCCTTAGATTCTTGGTAAATACTCCACAGGGCCATGAACTGGTTTTATTTTTCCAGATGTATTTAATTATGGAACATAGCCCTATGAATGTTTTAATTGAAATGATTTAATGCTGGGAAACTTCTGGCCATTGGTCCATCGAGTTGATTCTTACACAGGTCACTTCCTTAAACTGGTACTTGTTAATTCACTGGTAAAATAAATGAGGTTTGTAGAAATAAAAATCCTTTGGGCCCACATATAAACGTTGTCAAAAACCTCTAAGTAGGAAAATAAGTAATGAACAGTGATTGTGTGTACATTTCTATCTTGCTGTACTTCTTAAAACATGGATTTTCTTTTTTATTGCTGAGCCAGTTTCTTTTCACAGCTTTGTTTAGCTGTAATTCACACACAATTCACACATTTACAAATACAAGTCAGTGGGTTTTAGTGTATTCAGAGTTGTGCACCCATCATCACTATGTGGTGTGAGAACATTGTCCTCACCCCACAGAAACCTTGTACCTGTTAGCAGTCGCGCCCCCTCACCACTCCCCCAGCCCCTAGCAACCACTAACCTACTTGCTGTCTCTATGGATTTGCCTCTTCTGATGTTTCATGTAAATGGAATGAGCCAATTAATGTTTGGAGTGTGTTTGGCTATTCAGTAACTTTGGTTGTTTTGCACAATAAGAATATGTTGATGTATCGTTTCTATGCAATACACCACCTAAATAAGTGTGTTGAAACTAATCATTTCTCTGGCCAAGGATTCCGCAGAGCACCCGGCATACACTCTGCCCCCTGTCCCCGCCCGTGTCACTGGTTTTATCTGATGGGATTCCACCTTGGCCAACAGAATTTTCATTCTGGTACTCTGTTCCTAGGCCTGAAGACATAGTAATCAAATACAGTCAGTGCAGTAACTTCTTCCTGCTTCAATATGGCTTAGGTATCCAGAGAGAAATACCGATTTGGTTTCATTAGATGCCTTTAATTTGAAACAAAAATTACATGGGAAATGACCAGGCATAGCAAATCATCGGAATAATTGTTTGGACCTATTTTGTCTAAAGAACTTGGTGGTTTTGTTGGTGGGGTTTTTCTAAGCTGGGATCACCTGTGTTGCCCAGGCTGGTCTCCAGCTCAAATGATCCTCCCGCTTCAGCCTCCAGAAGTAGTAGCTGGGGCTACAGGTGTGCACCACTACACGTGGCTGAAAGAAAGGCTTTAGAAGTTACACATTTGAATGTAGTCAATCATTTCACACAATAGCAATTTTTAAAATAGTGCTAAAGAATTTTGAATGCTTTAGCTGAGATGTGCGTGCAGATCATCTTGTGACCCAGAGGCCTGGGCGGGCCTGGGTTTCTGCATTTCTGATGCTGCTGGTGCCCAATCCGACAAACAGAGGAAAAGCCTCAGTAGCCTGGCAATGCCCACCTCACCCCCAAATTGCTGTGTGATCGTGGGAAAATCATTTCCTCTTCTTAACCTCAAAATTGATCCCGTGAGATCATTTCTTTGGTCCTTGCAAATCTACAAGTGTGTAATTTAGATAAAAATAAGGAGAGAATGGTGTTAATTCATGAAAAACGTGAGCAAACAGCTCGCTAACTGCTTAAACCCCATCTCTGCAGTTGGGTTAAATGCCTACCCACCTGTGTGACACTTGGCTCTCCTCCAAGGAAGCCGGTGGAGGAAGCTGTGACGGGCTCCAGCTCGGCTCCTCCTGCCCCTTCTTCTTAGAGCTGTCTACACAGAGCCCAGCTACACCAGAGCTGTCTACACTGTCTCCACCCCACACCCAGGGCCCAGGCTGGGTACTGAAAAGGAAGCATGCCGAAGACCCATGCCTGCAACACTTGGTTTGGAGGTTTGTTCAGGAATTCAGATGCCGTTGGAGACACAAGATGGGTGTCACAATGAGTAATCTGTCAGGAGATGTGCCCAGTACATCCTCGCCGGCCTCTCCTTCAGATGCTAAGGTCGAAAGCAAGGAGTCCACCTGCTAGGTCCTCTCATGTCTTGCCATGCAGTCTGATATTCTGAGTAAACCTCCTAGTGCAAAACCGCAGAGCACAGTACTGCTGTGACAAACAGGAAGAAATTAACTCTTTATCACATGGGATTTCTGCTCTAGCAAAAGCTGCAGCCAGACCACCTGCGCCACCCCCACCCCACCCCCAATTCTCAGAGCGGTCCTTATCTGCTGCATCGAAGATCAAGCAATTGGTTGGTTTGTTGCGTATGCCGAAGGCTGAATCATACAAAGTGCCACATATGTGTCCTAAACACTGTACTTAACTTTAAGCATTAAGTCGTTGATATTTTGTTGCAGAGTGCAGGTCTTTGCTTTGAGTGTGAAATCCTGGTTGGCGTTCCTTCCAGTCTATAGTATACCAACCTCAGCTAAACGTCAATGCCGTCTCATTCCCGGGTTCAGATTCTCTTAAAGTACAATGAGTGCCAGGCATGGTGGTGCCTGTAACCCCAGCACTCAGAAAGCTGAGGCAGGCAGATCTCTGTGAGTTCAAGGTCAGTCAGGGCTACATAGTGAATTCAAGGCCAGCCTGAACTACATGGTGAGACCCTGTCTCAAAAGAAAAGAAGAGGAAGAAGAAGGAGAATAAGAGCAAGAGGGGGACAAAGAAGAAGATGACGACAAAGAAGAGGAAGAGGGGGGACTCATATTCAATTCGTTTCTGTAATGTTGAATTAAATACATTTCATAACTATGATCACAAATTAAATTTCATAACTATTATAACTTGCATCAACAGGCTTGGGAACAGTGCGGTGCTTCAGGACACAATCCAGCTGGTGGGAGAAGCGTCACACAGACGTTCTGGAGACGAACTTAGAACCCGAGTTCTGTATGGTTTAGAGGAGACTGGCGGCTGCAGCTGGGTGGGCAACTTAGGCAAACGTTGTGGAAGAGAGCTGCTGCTGTATTTCTAAGCTATTGTCTTCCAGTGAATGGTTTTAGCATGATTTTTCTGGTTACGATTAGCTGGCTTGTTGGTATTATTAATATGCCTCCCTTTCTGTTCAAATACCAAATTAGTCAAAAGCGGAGATAATTTTATTCATTATTGTTTCCCAGCAGTCATTCAATTGATTGGCATATTATAGGCACTCCACAGGTATTTGCTGAAAAACCGTGGATTTCATCATATAAAATGCATTTTATCAAAGTCTATCTGTACATTATAAAGGTACAGATTCAAGGTATGTAAAATTTTTTATTTTTAACATTTTAATATTTATATATCACAATAGACAAGTTTTTATTTGTATAGTATAAGCTGATAATATATACTAAATTAAATAGGAAAAATGACATTGTTCTTTAATACTATTACTACTTTTATCACATAATTTCATAGAATGACAGAATTTCAACACTTGAAATCACTTTCAAAGTAATTCAATCACTGCAGGCGGACACAAACACAAAAACAATTTAAAGAGAAGCTTGAATGTTCTATTACTTTTTTTGCCTTTAGCTTTTCTTCTGATGTGATAAAGTATTTTTCTGTCTCTGGTGAAATGTTCTTCTTTCTTGTTGGATTTTTTGAAGTTTGAGAATGCAGAGGGTGAAACACTTTGTTTCCCTGAAACTCATTATTGCCCTGTGGATAAAAAAGGGACAAAACAGTCTTGTGTTTGCACCCTTGCTGCGTGGGTTAGGGTCGAAGAAGTACCTACCACAGTGCCACCCAACTAGCCTGTGCCAGGCACGGGTCTGTGCATCCCTGGTCCCTGTCAGCCCTGTGAGATGCTCAACCACAGGGAAGACGGCTGATCGCCCACAAGCCTTCCGAGGCCTGCCCCATGAGCCAAGACTGGCTGCCTGGAAGCAAAAACACCATCTTTGTTCTCAAATGACCAGTCATTTCAGGAAGGCGGGTAAACAGTTATAATGGAAGCCCAAGGTCCTGACCGGGGCAGCTACTTTAATCTGAGTCCGGAAGGATGCGCGGGATGATGCGGGGCTGGGAGGAGACGTTCCAGGGCCTGGGTGCAGATGGGCAGAAGCAGGAGCCAGGACGGAGGCTGTGTGCACCCACGCCTCGCAGAGGTGGGTGTGGCCTGAGTGACACCGGGAAGGGACTTGCTCCTTGTTACTGTGGTAGAAAGTTGGGAAGGCTTTTATGCACCAGGTGACAGCTGGAGGAAAATGACAGTTTCCCAGAGGGGATGAAAGGAACCCATTGGGATAGAGAAGGCTTAGTGTGTGGTTTGGAGATGGGAGGGGGCTCTAGGGATGGGGAAGGCAGTGAAGGGGAGTCAAAAAGGATCAAAACAGCTGGGCATGGTGCCGCATGCCTGTAATCCCAGTACTTGGGAAGGCTGAGGCAGGAGGTTTGTCGTGAGTTCAAGGCCAGCCTGAACTACTCAGTGAGACCCTGTCTAAAATAACAAAAAAATTTAAGAGTGGATCAGGGTGCCATATGGATATGTACCAATTCCCCAGGAAGAATGTATGTATTGATTTAAAAAGAGAAAAATTAAAAAATGGAAAAAACTCACCCCTAAAACACACACAAAAATCAAAGCACAGAAGCAGGTCTGAGGAGAGTGAAACCTTGTGGCTTCTATGAAGCTTCCGGTGGGCCCTTGCATGGCAGGCTCACTGGAACACAGAAAGGAGAGGCTTATCAGTGGCCTAAAGAAACCGTCTGGGCACAGCCGGGAGCAGAGGCGGGATAGCAGAGAATAGGGTGGGGGTGGGGCTGAAGGCCAGATGGAAGTAACAAAGTTTGGTAGATTACAGATGGACACAAACAAATTAATCCTGCAAAAATGTTTTTTAATCTTGCCTGTTGCCTCCTCCCTTTCAAGGGTAAAATACGGAATTGAAGGTTGCGCTTTCCGGGACAGAAACAGATGTACGTGATCTTTGCTTTGACCCCAGAATGGTTGGGGGTTGAAAGGGAACCCCATCCGTGGCTGTTTATTTGGTGTTAATTTTAAAAGTGACATTATTTCTTCCTTAAATATTTGGAAGAATTCGCTCATGATGCACTCTAGGTCTGGTGTTTCCTTTGTAGAAATGTTTTAGGTTATGAATTTCTTTAACAGACGTAGGATTATCCAGACTTACTCTGTTTCAGTTTTGGTCAGTTGTGCCTTTTTGAGGACTTTGTTTTATCTAAGAGATTAAATTTACTGGTATGAAGTTCATGATGTTCTTGTATTACTTGTTTCATCTTTTTCTCTATTGGCTCGATAGTGATATTTCCTTGTTCGGAGTGCAGAGGGTAATTTGTATTCCTGTTAGTTTTTTATTTTTAATTTTTGCAGTATTGGAGATTCAACCCAGGGACATTCACCACCGAGGTACATCCCCAGCCTTTTATATCTTTTAAGACAGGATCTGGCTAATTTACCAAGCTAGCCTTGAACTTGCAAGTTTGAGTTCCTCTTGCCCCCTGAATAGCTAGTATTACAGGTGTGCCCCACCATGCTTGGCTTTTTCATTTTTGAGTAATCTGTTTAAAATTATTTTAATAGCTTGGTACTTATATGTGATAATTATACCCAATAGACACACTGCTCACTTAATAAAAAGAATATATTTTCTAGTAATTAACAAATAGGATTTTAATGTCTAAAAGTAAAAGTTACTTGATTACCAAGAAAAAAAATCTGCCAAAAGAAAAAATATTTAAACATGATCTTTTGAATTTTACTCTTAATGGCTGTATATCGCTCAGTATATTTGAACTTGATGACACACGATCTGTAAATGATCTTAAATTAGAGTGAATCTTCAGCTGGACTTAGTATTTGTTTGCGTATTTGTTTGGTTTCTGTAGGGCTGTGAAATTCTAATTGGAATTACTGGAGCTAGGTACTTAAATAAAAATTCCCTTCTCTTCCCAGGTGGAGTTTCTCAGCCTCTGCACTATTTAGGCTTGGGATAGACGATTCTTTGTTATGGGGCATGGCTCTGTGCATTGTCGAGTGTTTAGCAGCATCCATGGCCTCTACCCAATGGTGTAACGATCCCCTAGTTGTAGCAAGCAAAAATGTCTCCAGACGTTGCCAGGTAACCCCAATGGGGAGAGGGAGAGCATTGCACAGGACTGAGAACCCTTGTGTAAGAGGTATGGACAATCTTTGGAGCTTCACGGTATGATAAAATCTGAGCAGTAGTATCACTGGACTCGGTTGAGCACATCTGCAGGATGGGAGGATTTTTGATTAGAAAGGTTTCCTCCTTCCCAAAGGCATGCTTGGTTTTCCTTGCTGGAGAAGTTTTATTTTGTTTTTATCCTTTCCCAGTATCACCAGAGAATCTAGAGGCATAATGAGCAGCCTGGCAGATGACCGGATTCTTTCTTTCTCTGGAGTAAAATGGTGCCTAAAACATCTCAGGAACAAGGTGACCCGCCCTGTACATAGAAGGATAACTTGCTATAACAGAGGGGACTGATGCCACGAAGTTTGTTTTGCTTACTAAAATCATTTTCATCATCCTTCCGTCTCTTCATTAAGTAGGAAGACAAGAAGGATCTAATCACATCCTTAATTACTATGATGGCCTTTCCAAATTTAGAATTCATCTCCTTAGCTATAATCAAATCTGCCCAGATTAAGGCAGCCTTCCTGCACATTCTGTCCCTAGGTTATGTGGCCCTGTCTTCATCAGGTTGGCCCATGTGTTTGAGAGATGCAGGAGTTGGAAGAGACGGGTTGCTGTCCTTCTTTTCACTCACAGGGATCCTTTTCGTACGGCCACGGGTCTCCCTGCCTTTCCTACCTCTCATCCTTAACGCCACCCCCCACATGGAGACCAGAAGTCTGGGTCTTCCCAAGACACCGAGGGCACTTGCAAAAGAGCGCTAGCGTACAGAGAGAAGGGGCATTGGAAGCGAAGCTCAGAAGGAGCTTAGAAAGCGTGCTCTTTGGTATGTGCATCAGGTCACTGATTCAGGTTTAGAAATGCGGGCTTCACGACGTCTCTCTGAAAAGTCTGTTTCAATGGCGGATTTTAAAATGGGAGCTTAAATTCAGACATCTGTTCCTTCAGACAATGGGGCAAAGAATGGATTAGGAATTAGCAAAGTAATTCAAGCACTTAAGATAACTTTGTTTGATTCAGCCCTTTATTTTATATTTTCCTTTTAGTTTTCTCATTTGGCATATTCTGACAGTTTCCATGGTTAAGTCAAACAGAATTCAGAATGTCAAAGGAATGCATTTCCATCGCATGAATTATTACCATTTTGCAAAGCCATTGTACTGGATTTCCAAAAACTTTTTGGAGCTCTATTATATAATGATACCTTGTCACAAATATTTTTAGGTGTTTTGTAAGAGGCATGAATGTTATGAAATCATTTAGAAATTTGTTATTGAAATATAATGTGTACACAAAAATGGGCAGATCATAAGTATACAGCTTGATACATTTTTTTTTAGGTATAACCAGTTCTTAGATTAAGGAGATTAAGGCGGACATAGGGCTGGGGCTGGGGTGTAGCTCGGTGGTAGAGAGCTTGCCTAGAATGCATGAGGTGAGGCCCTGGGTTCCATTCCTGGCAGAAAAAAAAAAGGCAGAACATTACCAGCCCCTTAGAAATCCCCTTCAAGCTGCCCTTCTGACATCCCCATCAATGGTAATTACCCTTCGTTCCCACCAGCACACTTTTGCCTATTTTTTGCACTTTATAGAAATGGAATCATACAGTGTGAACTCTTATGTTGGCAGCTTTTGCTCAACATGAATAGCATTATTTTGAAACCTGGGTATGTTCTCCGTCTGGAAAATAGACCTGGCCCTAAATCATGATGGTTAAAAGCATTCATGAAATGCCTTTGCGTATCGAACTCTGTGAGGAAGTTGCAGAAACCACCGCTTCCTAGCGTCTTCTTTCAGGGAGCACCACCCCACGGCAGCTGTGAGAAGGACTCTGAAAGTACCTGGGGAGGGATAAGATAGGCGCACAGGAAGCAGGCATTTGCTGAAGAGTTGACAAAGCACCCCCTTGTCTACCTCAGAAATGGAAAATGTATTTGGAGTAGTGGTAGATACAGAGGAAGTGGTGGTGGCTCCATGTTTATTCAGGAAATGATCAATGTGACTGTCTTCCACCTTCAGGATATAATGATATAGTGGATGTTGAGGTCTCGGGCTGAGACATAATACCCCAAACCCACAATTTAAAGGAGAAGGGGTTGATTTGGGCTCACGCTTTTTCAGTCTGTAGTTGGCTGGCTCTGATGCACATTGGCCTGGCACAGAGGCCTGGCGGAAGAAAGCTGCTTGCCTCATGGCAGCTAGGAAGCAGAGAGAACAAGGGAGGAGCTGAGAAGGGAGATAAACCCCTTCTGGGTCACGCCCACGGTGACTCACCTCTTCCTCCCAGGCCCCACTCCAAGTCAGCTGTAAGCCCCTAGAATTCAGTCACCTTCCCAAGGTCCCCCTATGAGCCCATGAGGCTTTACAGGGACATCTACATATGAATTGCGACACGAGGCCTCTTCCCAGTTACTTTCCTGGAGAAGATGGACTTTAGCAGTTGCCGGAATGAACCATAGTTCATGAGCAGCTGGCTGGTAGGTAGCCCAAGGAGAATGCTGGCTTGCCAAGAGGTTCAAAGGCCTGGGATGATTTCTGCATTTCATCCTGCAAATATAAATAGATATACAGCATTATGTTTGCCCAACTAACTTTTCTTTGTATGTTGTTTGGGCTTAGTAATAACCTGCCTTTGTTCCCTCAGTGAGGAATGTTGGTCTTCTCGTCAACCTGATTAATGATGCAGGCAGCAAAATGAATGCTTTGTCACCACAGGGCTTTCGATTGTACCATGTCACTGGTGCTTCCCTAGTGGTGGCAGCAACTTATACTCCCATTTGCAATGTCTTTACTAGTATTTGGTACAGTCGCACTGTCATTTCTCCAAAATCTGACAGGTATAAAATGGTATTTCATTATATTCATAAGCATCTCCCCAGAGAATTCAAGAGTTTTGGGTGGATTGTCAGCTATTCAAGTTTTCTCTTCCATTTCTGTCTTTGTCTTATTGATTTATAGTAGTTCTTTATATGTTGTGGGTACTAATCCTTCAACTGGGCACTAGCATCTTCCTTTATCTTTTAATGTTGTTGGACACATCTTTGGTTTCACTGATTTTGTAAATTATAAGCAAGTCTTACTGTCAATCTTTTACTCTTTTATGATTTATGCTTTTCATTTTGGCCTTATTTTAAAACTGGTTCTATCCCCAAGGCCATGAAGATGTTTTTCTTCTCCTTTCTGTTTTCTTTTAAAGATTTCCTTAAATTACACTTTTTATTTTTTTTAATCTTTATTCCATTGGGGGTTCTTTTTCGGTATAGAATGAAGTAGTCATCTATTATTTTGTTTTCAATACAGAAACCACTACTATGATGCTTTCCCCATTGATTTATATATCTTAGGTACACACACACACACACACACACATACACATGCATGCACATGCATGCACACTCCTACTGTATATGTGAGTATATCCCTGAACTTTTCTGTTCCTTTGATCTGGACTTCTGAGCTAATATTACACTGTCTTAATTACTATGGATTTATAATAAGCCTGGCTATCTCTTAGGAAAAGGTTCCTCCTTTTGCTCTGCTTTAAAAGTGGCTGAGCCATTTTTGATCCTTGCTTTTAGCATCATCTTTTCTTGTTCCACAAACATTCTATTAGGATTTTGAGTGGGATTGCAGTGAGTTTGTAGAATAACTTCATGACAGTCAATGTCTGTACTGTATTTTTTGTTGAGTCTTTCTTTATTTTTTGAGATAGTATTTCGCTATGTAGTTCAGACTGGCCCCAAACTCACTATGTAGCCCAGACTGGCCTTGAACTCACAGTGATCCTCTTGCCTCAGTTTTTCCTGAGTACTGGGATCACAGGCGTGCACCACCACTCCTGGCTGAATCTTATATTTTTTGGTACATAGTATGCTTGTTTCATACATTTGATCTTCTTTTATATCCCCCAGTAACACTTTTGCATATCCTTAAAAATGTATTTTAAGGTCCTTTATGGTTTTTGTAGCTTTTTTAAAAGGTTAAAAAAATCAATGTCAAATCTAATTCCATAGAATGTTACAGTTTCCTTTTGTAGACTTGTGGCGTCAGAAAGTCCAGCAAGTTGAACAAACTTGGCTTGATGAATGAGGAAGCTGTTGAGGAAGCTGATTCTGGTTATCACAGACCAGCCAGCCGGAGCAACTGTATACGCAGCTGTGCGGCACTGTCCCGGACCCGCCATGTAGCAGACACGCAGGAGGCACTGTGTGCGCACTTTGGTGGAGGCTCCTCTCTTTCTGGACCATCACTGAGGAAGGACTCAGTTTCTAAACAGAGTTCAATTTTTTAAGCTGTTTCCTTTACTATTTTTCTCATTATTACTTTCATGAAAGATGTTGATTTCACTCTCAAGTTGATGCAGGATGAGAAGTCAAGTGAGCTCTTCTAGTCATTTTGGAAGAAAATCTGTACCAGAGCTAGTGTACAACATACCCAGAGGATTTTTGCTTGCCGCAATGACCGCAGGCCCATAATCCTAGCACTTTGGGAGGCTGAGGCAGGAGGACTGCCAGGCGTGGGCAGCTTAGTTTAAGCCCAGCTTGGGCAACTTAGCAAACTAGTTGAGATTCTGTCTCAACTAAGAAAAACCAAAAATGAAAACAAAAAATGGCTGGGGATATAGCTCCATTCAAAGTCCCTGGGTTCATTCTCTAGTACCACAATTAAAAAAAAATACTGATTTTATGTATTCGTCAGATATTTATTGGACTGAATGCTAAGCTAGTGATAGAAAAATGATTAAGATGTGATTATTCCCAGTCAGTAAGCAGCTTTCTCACATGCTTGTAAATTAAAGATACATGTACGTGAGCCTAATATGTGGCTAGTGCATTAGGACTGGCACAAGTAAAAGAGTCTCGTGCTCCAGGCCCTGCACCCGCAGTGGGTAAACTGAGGCGGAACCCACGATGCTTCCCCAGTTCTTCGCAGAGAGTGTGGGGCAGGAGCCTTAGAGGATGAGGGGGAGTGACACGAGGTGTGCTTGTTTGTTCTTGTCATTGCGAGAAGGGATTGAACCCAGAACCTTAGCTACGTCCCCAGCCCTGTTTGGTTTTTAAAATCTTTTTATTTTGAGACAATGTCTTGCTTGGTGGCTCAGCTGCCCAGGCTGGGTTTGAGTTTGCAGTGTTGCCTCAGCCTCCCAGAGTGCTAGGATTACAGGTGTGTGTCACCACATCCAGCTGCCATGAGGTGTTTTTACTTAACCTTCAACCTCATTATAAGAAAATAGAAATTCTTAAGCCAGGCATGGTGGCACATGCCTGTAATCGCAGCACTCGAGAGGCTGAAGCAGAAGGATCACCACAAGTTTGAGGCCAGCCTGGGCTACATAGTGAGTTCAGGGCCAGCCTGGACTGCATGGTGAGACCCCGTCTAAAAAACAAAATCCTCACCATGTTAAATGTGAATTTCTTCTAATAGAAAAACAACCTAATTTGCACCATTACAAAGGCCAAGTTTCCATCCAAACTACAGATGCTGAGCTGAAAGAGAAACAGGCTGTTTCCTGCTAGTATCTTACAGCCATGCGGCTGTGGTCACCCAGGAAAGGTACCGCAGACCTCATGTTCTAGGGTTTCTTCCGTGTTTGGCTGTCACTCATGCAAAGGAAAATGTCTTGGTGGTGTCCAGCTTACCTGGATTCCCGAAGTCATTTAGTGGAACCCTTCTGGAATAGTCCACAGAGTTGCTGGGCCCAGGAGGCGGAGGCCGCACCAGCTGCAACCCCAGCCTGATTTACTCCACAGCGCGGCTTAGCCAGCCGTCAAATGAGATTAGGCGCGCGGCTGTTCCCCATCACTTCGCAGAAATATTCTTATTCCTCAACAAGGCCTCAGACTTTTATTTATTTATTGGAGGGCAACTGAAATCCCAAATGTAATTCTCCAAAAATGTATCTTTGGAAATGCAGCTTGAAATCCAGTGTTGCTGCTCCCTTATTGGCGATCAAGGGCAGAGCCCAGGGGAGCGCTGGACCCTTGTACATCTTGTCTGCTGCCCTCACCCGCACGCTTAGACACACTCAGATTTCCTCAGTCCTCTTTGAGGCTGCAGTCACAGGAATGCTGTTCTTTCTTTCTTTTTCTTTTTGCAGTGCTGGGGCTTGAACCCAGGGCCTTCGCACTGAGCTACATCCTCAGCCCGTGTTCTATTTTTTTAAGATATGACGTTGCTAAATTGCAGAGGCTGGGCTTAAATTTGGAGTGCTCCTGTCTCAGCCTCCCAGAATGCCAGAATTATAGGCATGCACCACCAGGCCTGGTTAAAAATCCATTCTTATAATTAGTTTCTTTTGTTGTGTTTTTGTCCTTGGGTGACTTCTCAATGTAAAAACTTTAGAATTTAAAATTGGAGCTGAGAGCTAGGGTCATAGCTCAGCGGTAGCGTGCTTGCCTAGCACGCAGGAGGCCTTGGGTGCCTTCTCCGGCACTGAAAAATAAATGAATAAATAAATAAAATTGAAGTTTAGGCTGGAGGTGTGGCTCAGTGGGAGGCCCTGCCTGGGTTCCTCCCCAGCACAATTAAGTAAATAAAACTGAAGTCTAAATGTGGACGTGAAAGTTAATTTTTTATTTCTTTTTTTATTTTTAATTTTATTGTTATTAGTGCACTTTTGCAGTACATAATGATGACATACCTCCCAGGGAGTTGTTCCATGTGCATAGCGCATTTTAATCCTATTTTCATTCCCTCCCTCTCCCTCCCCCTCCTTCCATCTCTTGATCCTCCTCCCTTTTGCAAAAGATCTATTACCCTGTTTCCTTTTATCTATCTTTTTTCCATTGCTTTTTCACTTCTTTATACTCTGGCTTTCTCCCATATGAGAGCCCACGCAGTATTTTAGCATGTGGGCATCTGGGCAAAAGTGATAGTGTTTCTCCTCTCTCAATTGAATTGCAGTTTTAAAAGGCAAAATAAGGTTTTGACCGAAGCAGCTGTGACGCAGAGTGGTTGGTGGCTGAGGGTGTGTGGCTGCGTGGAGCCTCTTGGCTCGTGGGCACATGCAGAAAGTCAGGCACCCCGGTGGAGGGGGTGGTGCTGGTGCCTCAGGCTCCTAAAGAAGCAACAATCATTGTTTTTATTTTTTGCCTTGAGAAGAGTTTTTCCATCAGACCGACAGTCCCCAACTGGGGTTCATCTTGCCTTTCTCCTACCCCCAAGGACATTTGGCAGTGTCTGGAGACGTTTTTGGTTGTTGCAGCTCAGGATAGGGAGAATGCTCCTGGCATTCAGTGGGTAGAAGCCAGTGACGCTGCTAAACATCTTTCAAAGCTGGACCCGGCACTCAGGAAGCTGAAGCAGGAGGATCGCAGTGAGTTCGAGGCCAGCCTGGGCTACATAATGAGACCCCGTCTCAAACAAACAAAAAAACATACATCCTACAGTGGACAACCCCTACCCCAACAGAGTTATCAGGCCCTGGATACCAAGAGTACAGAATAATCAAATGCAAACCTTTAAGACCTGCAGCCTGGGGGCTGGGGATTTAGCTCAGTGGTTATAGTGCTTGCCTTGCAAGCAGAAGGTCCTGAGTTCAATCCCTGGCACCATTAAAAAAAAAAAAAAAAGACCTGCAGCCTGAGGGAAGGTTTGGGATTTGGGCTGAAACAGGGCAAGTGACTCTGGGCATCACATTTGGGGCCCTGGGTATAGAAGGTGCCACACGGTTTAGGGGTGCTTTTCTGAAGTCGATCTTTCAGGACAAGCTTCTCCCCTAGGCAGGCAAACCTATCCCTGGTTGTCACCTTTACTGGTGCCCGTAGGAACCTACTTGTGTAATTCAGGTGATCCTCACTGAATTCTTACCATGAGCCAGGCACTCTTATGATAAAACTAATGAAACAAATTACAATAGCATGTGTGATACAAAACTGAATCGTAATTAGCTTCAAGGAATTCTTTGTACCCTAAAGGTTTTATTTATTATTTAACTGTTCTAGGAAACTCTCAAATATTAATGTATCAAAGGAAAATAGCAGAGGACATGGAAGTGAACCAATTTGTTCTTCATTCACTATTTCATTTCAAGCAATAGGTTTAACCTTTTGATTTTCTAAGAGCTGCTAATGAATAGTATAATGGCTGGTTTAACTAGCACATTTCCCTGACTTTTCCGATTGTTGGTAAAGAGATCAGGTCAAGGCATATGAAATAGACAGTATTCGACTGCTTTCGGTGGCCAGCGAGCTAAAAAGAAAGCAGTGATCTGAACATGCCACCCCTGGGCCATTTCCAGCTGGAGAGTGCAGTGAGACTCAGGAATCACCTGCCCTCTTTCTTCTGAAACCTTGGCCAGGTTGTCACAGCGTCATTTGGTCACTCCGCAAAAGACTTGATTTTTGGTTTCTCTGTCCCTAGGCCTGGAGTTTCTCTCACAAATATGCTGGGTGTGGTGGCACACACCTATAACCCCAGCACTCAGGAGGCTGAGGCAGGAGGACTGCTGTGAGTCAAGGCCAGCCCGGGCTACATAGTGAGACCCTCCCTGTCTCAAAAACAAACAAAAAATACACTGTTCTTCACAACTCCTTTGCAGAAGTAAACAATTCTCCCCCAGTTTACCTCCTCCCTAAATGTGGATTTCTGCATGCTGCATTTTCTTTTTCTTGCGGGGGCGTGGTGGTGTGTGCTGGAGATCGAACTCAGGGCCTTGTGCTTGCTGGGCAAGGACTCTACCACTGAGCTAAATTCCCACCCCACTGCACGCTGTATTTTCCTTGGGTGTGCCGAATGCTTGTTTGGATAAGTGTTATGGATGAAATTGAAGAAGTTCTGGAGTCATGTTCAGTCTGTTATTTCACTCATGTTTAATGAATGCTTCGCAGTGACTTAATACTGGTAAATAAAATTGATTATCGTTGATATTTACAAGAAAGTGCTTTCCTCATATATTTAGTTGACATTGGTAAAAATGTCAAGTCTGGATAATTACTGCACACCAGTCCCATGAGGAGTGAGTCACTGGGCAGGAACAGAATTATGTGTAGAGGTTTTCACAGCAATCAAACTGTAGATATTTTTAAATCAAGTAAGCACAGCTTGCCATTTTAAATACAAAGTTACCATGGGAACAATAACATATACCCTCTCTCCATGACTCCAGAGATAACTTTTCACAGGTGATAAATTTATAAAAATAACTTGATGGATCCTTGTACTTAACACTAAAATATGCGAGGCTAGAACTTGCTGGACATTCGAACAATGCCTGCTTTCATGTTCAGGTGATGGGGTTGCTAGGTTTCTGTAGAAGGAAGCACCAAGTGATCATGATGTTTCATCGTGTTATGGGTACAGACATTGTTTATGGTTTATTCTGTGACACAACTTGTGGTTTTGATCAGTTTTTACCACCAACCATCTCTATTTTCCTAATTGCATTGAACTATCAATGACAACTCGCTACGTTCAGAAAATGCCCTTTTGAAAAGGTCAGACTCTTCCCACCTGAGTCCTTTTCAAGGATGTTTACTGGCAAAAGTAGCAACACTTAGATGCAACTTGAATCTGGAACTTGTGAATCCAGTCATTAGGACAGCCAGCTACTGTGTAAGAGGAGAAATGTACATGTACATACAGTATATATGTGGCAGAAATAAAGGTGGGCATTAGTCCTCTGTCACAGAACAAAATGCCTTTTGGAACACGTCTCCTGTTTTGCTTTTAATCCTTATTAAAGAATTCTCTGCTCACAAGTACATTTGCCACCAGATGTGGGCTCTTCTTCAAGGTCAGGAAGTGTTTTATTCATCAGTGTAGCCTCTCTGCTGTAAGCCAAGGATGAACTCATTGCTGCTATATAGTACTAAAGAGATTTTAGATTGCCATCATCAAAAAATTTGATACTGTTCCTGTGTCCTTGCCATGTTTATAGAGTGAAACGTCCTGAATTGGCTGTTTCTCCATAATTGGTGGACACAGGGATGAATTGTACTTTGGTATGATAGTATCTTCAGCATATAGCATATAGTCGAGGTTTTTCTATTTCTTTTTTGTGATACTGGGGATTAAATCCAGGGAGTGCTGAGTTACATTCCCAGCCCTTTTTATTTTATTTTGAGATAGGGTCTTGCTAAATTTGCCTTGGCTGGCCTTGAACCTGTAATCCTCCTGCCTCAGCTTCCCAAGTAGCTTGGATTACAGGCCTGCTCCACTGTGTCCCATTGGTGAGGATTATAGAGGAGGAGGTGCCCACTGACTTTGCCCTTGAGTCTGCGCAGTGCTGCACTTGGCTATGCCTGTGTACCTGTAGCTCCCTCTGTTGTCGTGGAGGTCCCATTGTAGCTGACCAGCTGCCATGTTGTATTTTTTTAAGATAAAGCCTCCTTAAAACGCACAGAGATTAATGAACATAGACATGTTCTTTTCACACTACTTAAGCAGTCCAAAATGCTGCACTGTTTTCCCTCTAGTCACTTGGATTGGGTGCCCAGGAGCCCCTCCATGGGCAAGTGCTTCATGACAGCTGTTGGCCGCTCCGTCTATTCATACCTCACTATTGTGCACACGGCCGGGGCTTCTAGAGCATTTCTAATTCTGGATACGTGGAGAATAACAATTTATGTATGTAAATTCAAGCAGAAATTGCATTGTGTTTCCTCACTGGTGACACAAATATCTCTTGCTTTGGAGACAGAAGCCATGAGAACTCGGCCTTTGTATTTTTGTGTTTCAGTATCTAGTTCAGAAACTCAAGGGAGGCATGGAAGAGAAGTGCTTTGGTGTATGCTTCTCTCTTATCCATTTCTGCCTGTAGGCAAATCTTCCATTGACAGGGTGCATTTGTATTTCTGTGTTTGCATCATTTTTTGATGGTTCAAACCATCTCCCTTGGTCATGGAGAAAGTACAATTCTATTGAAGCCTCCCGAGGCAGGCCCCAAGACTGCTGCCAGGGGCCCCCTCCTGCCCCACAGCCGCAGGCTCCATGCCCCTGCCGAGTGTGCCCCAGAGCATCGGAACATCCTGCTGGGCCCTTCACAGCCTGCAGAGGATAATTGGGTGGCAGATGCACTTAATTATGAGATGCATTGCAAATGCAGGCGAATAACCCCAACAGAGTTTAAGGACAATGTTTTTATGAATCAACTTTATTTTCACAGAAATCAGAATGTATGTGTGTATCAGTTAAGAAATGGAGATGTAAGCCAGGTTTGGTGGTGTATGCCTGTAATCTCAGCACTCTGAGAGGCTGAAGCAGGAGGATCACAATTTTGAGTCCAGCCTGAGTGACTTAGGGACTTAGTGAGATGCTATCTCAAAATAAAAATAAATAAATAAATAAATAAGGCTGAAGATGCAGCTCAGTGCTAAGGCCTTGGGTTCAATTTCCAGTACCCAAAAAAAGGATATATATGTATATATCCATACATACACACACATATCTATCATAGAAAATGAGCGTGTATGTTATAACACAGGCACACAGGCATGTGAACACAAATGTGTGTGATGTGCATGACACGTCCGTTATACATTTATACATATATGTTATACACACATATCACACATACACATGTGATACATGCACATGTGTAAAAACATCACGTCCTTACTATGTGTAGTTTCCCGTCTCAACCATTGTAATTCTTACAATAGTATGGATATGAAACTTAGCACATGCAGCTAGTGTCAGGGCTGGTACTGGAACTCAAGAACTCTGGCCCCAGGGCTGTGTTCCTCGCCCCCTCCTAATGGAGTGGATATCATGTGGTGGTGTGGTTGACTTGGTTTGTTGGGTGCTGCTGTTCATACCACAGGGGCCTTCTGCCAAGGGGCACAGGGAGGGATGGGGTGGAAGATGCCCTTTCTCCTGTCGCTGTCTTCTGCCACCATGGGAGAGGAAGAAGGGGAGACACCAGCTCAATTTTAAGAGATGTCTGTGTTGGCACACTTTGGCAGTGGGTTAGATTTTTGGAAAGTTGTCATATTGGGGCAGAATCTGATGAGTAAGGTGGGTGACCAACCTGAGGACTGCCCTTTGGGGACTTAGTAAAACACCAAGAATTGTTTGTCCTCTCTGGAAGCACTTCCAAAAGAAAAGTGGTAGCATCCCTGGGTGCCAAGTGGCTTGGCAGACTAGTTATTTATATGGATGCATTGTCATTTTATAATAGAACAAAACACACATAAACAATTTCATTTCTTTGTTGTTACACTATATTAAGTTACAATACAGGTTTATTTACTAGAATAGAACTTCCCAAAACGTTAATAATAGCTTGAAATTCCAGAGGCCCCCATCCTTCTGATATAAAAGTGCTAGCTGGGATGGTGGCACTCTTCCACAAAGGAGTCAAGGACCTAGGCTCTGCTTATCTTTTGGCAAATTTGAGATTGGGCTTTTTTTTCAGGATTCAAGACAGCTGCTGCAGTTCCTACATCATCTTCACATTCCTGCTAATTAGGAAGAAGAAAAAGGAGGCCAAGCTCTTCTCTTTAAGGCTGTTCTGTAGAAGTTGCATGTATCACTTCTCCGCACATCCCAGTGACAGGAACTTGATCATGTGATCATACCTAGCTGCAAGGGATTCTGGGAAATGTAATCATTAGCTGGCTAGGCAGTGAAAACTATTATGGTAGAAGACAGAAGAAACTTGCAAATAAAAATGTCTGACACATTTACATAAGAAGAAAGAAATCTGGTAAAAACATGTAAACTTCCAGATTTTTTTTAACAATCTCAGATGTTAAAATAATTTGATTTTTCTTTTAGGATAATATATGGGTAATTCATGTTCCACATGAATACTGCAAATGTAAAACTTCTAAAAATCCGTGTAGTTTATGTTACAGAGAAATCCATGATAGAGAAAAAACTTTTTCAAGTAGTCAAGAGTATTAAAAGACTTGAACATAAATTCCCTTATTTTGTAAAATGCTCCAAAATTAAGACCATGAACAAGATAGGACAAGAATGTCCTGAGGTATTAATGGTTAACATTTGAGGGTGGGTCACTATATGGTTTCGAGTCACATTTTTCTAATGTAAATTGAGGAAGAATGCATTTTATGGTATCAACTTATGCTAATTTGAAATTACACCCTACCTTGAGATCAGATATTGTACAGTGATCTAAATAAAGGTGGGGGGTTGATGTTAATGTGTGCTGTTACTGTCTTGAGAGTTTTTAGTTTAGCTTTTATGTTTGTGGAGACAGGCTCTTGCTATGTAGTGCAGGCTGACCATGAGCTCACAGGGAAACTCCTGCCTCCGCCTCCCAAGCGCTGGAACTGCAGCCATGCGCCACCATGCCTGGAATGGCTTATTTATTTATTTATTTTTGTGGTATTAGGGGTGGAACCAGGGCCTCACACATGCTAGGCGAGTGCTCTACTACTGAGCTACATCCCCGGGCCAAAATTTTTGTGCAGCATTATAATTAGCATCTCCCTGTGTATCAACTGATTATAAGCATGTGGCTTTCAGCCATACAGACTTTTGATTACAAATATTTAATACTTTTCATCTAAATATAAAGTAACTAAAATACATTCTGCGTTTTCCTCACACTGATAAAAGATGGAGCCAGTGATTTTGTAGATCTCATGGAGCTTTCTTCAGGCCAAGATATGGAAACAAAATACATGAAACTGGAAATTTTTGCTTTTCCTCTTACAGTAACCATATGGGAAGTCATTTTTAAGTAGCCAAAACTGTGTCAAGTACAGAATGTGATGATTATCCTGGTGGCACGTGAGAAATTGATTGACTGCTTCCCAGTGTTCCATCCCTCCACTATGAAAGCAGGAATTCTGTGTGCGCACGTGTATGTGTGTGTGTGTGTGTGTGTGTGCACGGTACCAGGGATTGAACCCAGGGCCTTCACACTGAGCTACATCCCCAATTTTTATTTATTTATTTATTTAGTTTGTTTTGAGACAGGGTCTTGCTGAGTTGCCCAAGGTGGGCTTAAATTTGCAATCCTCTTGCCTCAACCTCCCACAATGCTGTGATTATAGGTGTGTACCAATATGCCCGGCTGAAGGCAGAACTTCTTGTCCTATGTAAGCCCAGTATCCCAACCATTTCTTTCATTGCCTGACTTCAGTTCTTTCTGCATTCACATTATTGGCTATCCTGTGTAGGAGATCATTTTAATTAATTTCTCTTTCAAATGTCAGAAAGCTCCAACCTTCTCACAGTTGTATGTATCAAAAAGATTGTGTCAAGAGCATCGTGTTCTGTAGTCTTTTACTGAATTGCTCTAAGTACAGATCTCACATAAACATCAAAATCATAAGGAACAAAAGTAGTGGAGGAGGTCAGATGACTTGGGGGGCTAACGTGGGTTCCTGCAATCTAATTTCAGATGCTAATTATCAAAGTGTTCTGTGCAGTAATTGCTTTAAACAGTAACAACAATTAAATCTTCTGCTGGTTAACATCGCTTTGCTACCTGAACTGTAGAGATATGTCTCAGCAGTGGAACCTGTATCCACAGGGAAACTACAGAAAAATTATCTGACTGTCCTTAAGCATTGCCTTCCAGGGTGGGACTTCAGAAGCAGGAAGGCAGTGGTTTGGATTTTACTCTTAGATTCACTACAGACTAAGCCTGTGTCTATCTGGTAAGCTTGTTCACCTTCATCTATCTTGGTATTGGTTTCTTCGTCTGTGAAAAGAAAATGATGATTTAAGACAGAAATAATTTCCACCCTCTGTGGTTGGTAGCTGGGAAGGGCTTGCAGTGGTAATGTCTTAAATGCCACAACGGATGGCAGTATTTCAGGTCAGCCAGGTGAGGTGATTGGCTACAGGCGAGTGAAGTTCACATTTATGTCAGAACATTTTCCAGGTCTTTGGGAACGAACAGCACCCTCCATGTGCAGGGTCACATGTAATGGCTTCTCTGAGGGAAATATTTTCATTGACCTAGGTCCATTTTGTGAGTCATATATTCCAGTTTACAGCATGGAGCTCAAGCTACAAAACCACATGGTGATGTTTGATTTCAGTAGTGCTTAAGATAGATTCATGAGCTGTTCGGTGATCATGGGGACAGAGCCTGCTTTAGGAGGGGAATTTGGTTTGAAATGTAAAGTATGAAAATGATCAACCTTTCATGGCCTATATTATTGCATTTCCAATATGATAGTACTAGCCATTTAAATCTGAATTAGTTAAAATTTAGTTCAGTTCAGTTCTGCAGCCATATTAGCTACATTTAAAATATTCAGTGGTCACATGCCGCTAGAGGCTACTATACTGGACAACCAAATACTGTATAGTGCATTTCCACGATTACAGAAAGTTACCCTGGACAGTACTAGCTGGTGGACACCTCAGAACCGATTATGGTGTAGTCAGCAGGAGGCTTGGGATGGAAGTCAAGAGATGATTCTGTTCCGCCCTCAGCCTTTAGAGCTCAGCGGCCTTCCTTCTGAACTGCTCTTGGATTCACTGGCCATGGCAGTATCACAACCAATGTCCTGCATACTGAGGTATAGTGGCTTTATGACCTTAACATGGAGATCAGGTGTAATCATGTCATGTTATGGTTTAGGGCAGTGCTGGTGAAACTTTTAGAGTTTTCAGTGATACAAACAGCCCGCCGTGGCACGCCTGTTGCAAGTTTGCCGCCACTGGGTTACAGAGTGGGCTTTGAAGTCACACTACTGAGTTAAACAGTAGATATCAGGAAGTTAACTTCACCCGGCCTTGATTTTCTAACCTGAAAACCAAGAACAATAAGGTGCCTACTTTGTATGATGAGTGGCAGATGGTTTCATATACGTAAAGTGCATAGAACAATGCCTGGTCCATGGAAAGTACTCAGTGTTTTAGCTATTATTTATTGAATCTACTGAAGAGTATATGATGCTATCAAAAGCTTTTGACATGTTGGGCGGGGTAGTGCATGCCTGTAATCCCAGCTATACTCAGGAGACTAAAGCAAGAGGATCCCAAGTTTGAGCCTAGCTTCAGTAATTTAGTAAGATCCTGTCTCCAAATAAAATTTTTAAAAAGAAAGCTTGGTGTTAGAGTGCCCCTGGCTTTAATCCCATTAGTGCTCCAGTCACCCAAAAACACCAGAAAAACACTTGTCACAAACAATGTTTTCAATTTGCTAGATTTTCTGGTTTTTAACCTCCACATAATGTGTCATACATGAGTATAAATGTGCTGCATTGTTGCTCCATAATGCTTAGGTTGTCCTGTATAAGTCAGCATCCTTATAAAGTAGATGACTTGCAGTGTAGAATAACATGGTTAAGGTTTGTTCTTTGAGACTTCAGCCACATACAGGTAATGAGTTCTTCCCGAAGGAAATGAACGAGCTTGATGTCAGTGCTGAGCTGTTCTAGTGTAGCCTCCTTTGCTGATCTTTCTGTTCCTTTCTCTGACTTGTCAGATAGTAGAATGAAGTAAACCACAGGGCCAAGATTCTGTTGGCAAAGGGTCCAGCCAACCGCACGGTGGTTCACACTTCTACTCACTGGGGTGATTAGACTTGGGGAGGAAGGCAACGCCAAGACAGAGTACTCGGGGGCCATGGCGCTTGACACAGACTGATGGGCTTTTCTGGGTGAGGGCAATGGTATGCAAGCCCGGTGCTTCTTGACCTGGCTGTGCCCTGCCATCACCTGGGCCGGGAGCTGTAGAAATGCTGAGGCCGGGTCACACCCCAGAGATGTGAGTAGGTGGAATTTTGGGGGCCACTGCCTGGGCTTGGGGTTTGGTTGGGGTCCACATGTGATTCTGCCGAGCAGCCAGAGTTGAGGACCACTGGGCGCCTCTGTCTAGTGATAAGGAGTGGCTGCTTTGGAAGCGTGGCCAGGAATGGCTGGTCAAGGCTCCCCGGCACCCCAGATGGAGGGAGCTGGGGCATTCACAGGGTCCTGCACAGACGCACATTTTTCACAGTGGTAGGAATCCATGCACAGCGCAGGAATCAGATCCACTGAGCGATGAAGTAAGCTCGGAAGAGAGTAGGCGTTAGGTGACAGGTGGGCGCCCAAGGCATTATTCACAGGTTAGAGGAAAAGACGAGTGATTCTAAGGGGGTGTACAAGAAGAAGAAAAAGAAACCTTTTAGTTACTTTTACTAAAAACAACTGAACCTGTCTAGGTTCTGGGAAGCTTAGCTAACCAACCGAGGTTTATAAAGGTTGGCAGCTGCCGTGGTCGAGCGTGTGCTATGAAACCAGTCCTGTTTGAACCTGGCTTCCCTGTTTCCTCCGGGGTGATGTGAGGCAAATTCCTTAACCTCTCAGAGCTTCATTGTCTCCCACTTAGTGAGAATAAGAAAGGACAAAGAGGTGTAATAGATATAATAGGAAGGTAATGTACAAAGGAGAGGAGCACTAGAAAGAGAGAAGGGGGAAAAGCAGGAAGGAAAAAAGGAAAGAAAGGGGAAAGAGAAATCATGGAGAAATGTTAACAAACCTGCTGTAAATAGGGATGGAGGGAACAGAGGGGAGGGGTAGGGAGGAAGGGGGAGAACCAAGATGCACCATGTACAGGTACAAAATAAATGTGATGCATGTGATCATTATATGTACATTGTATCAATACATGTTCTTGGTTAAAAATAATAGTAAAAAAAATAAAAAAAAGAAAGGGCACCCACCTAATTCCATCGTGATGGTAATGAGGTGAGGCAATTTATGTAGATCGCAACTGCGAGTCCTGGCCCTTAGTCAGCACTATGATTAGAAATAATAAAGACACGATCAGCATCAAGTCTGTGTTATCTGTGTAAGGAGGCTACCCAAAGAGCCAGCCTGGGCTGTCACTACATAAATAGAAGTATGGAACAGGGCTGCTTACTAGGGGGCGCCAGCTCTGAGCTATATGGGAACTCTGTATACTATCTTTGTGATAATTCTATAAACGCAAGAATTCCCAAATAAAATGTCTTAAAAATGTTATTTCCAAGGTAATACTGTCTTCTTAAATGGGAATGAGTTACTTATTGATTCCTTTTCAACAAGTTTTTGTGCACCAGCTACATGCTCAGTAAATCTGAAGTTGACCCATCTCATAAAGAACCCAAATATTTTTGTTTTAAGTGTTTCCGAGGCAGGTATTTCTAAGGTACATAATTCCTTGTGGATACTGGGCCAGATTTGATCTATTTACATTTTTTGTTTACTTTGAAATAATTTTAGATAGAAATTGTAAAAATAGTACAAATCTTCTTACATCCTTTACCAAGCTTCCCATAACGTTAATAACTTGGATGCCCGTAGTGCAATGATCTAAACCAGGAAGTCAGCATTGGTACAATGCTGTTAACTACACATCGGATTTGGGTTTCATAATTTTTTCCTCTACTAGCTCTTTTCCGTTACTGGTCAGGTGTTTTGTAGCATGTTTCTAAATTTGGATGTGGCTGATTTTTCTCATTCATTCAGGTAATGAATTCGGAGCAAGAATGTCACAGGTAAGATATTGTATTCTTCACAGGGGACGTAGGATGTCAGCATATTTCATTACTGGTGGCACACACTTGTAATCCCAGCACTCTGGGAGGGTGAGGCAAGAAGATCACAAGTTTGAGCCCAACCTGGGTAACTCACCAAATTAACAAGGCCCTGTCACACACACACACACACAAAAAGATATATTTTTAAAGGGCTGGGAGTGCAGCTCATTGAGGAAGTCCTGGGTTCAGGCCCCAGGACCACACGCACACACACACACACACACACACACACACACACACACACAGGATTATAATGGAGTTGAAAAATCCCATCGCCTAGTGACAGTCTAGCTATTACAAAGCAGGGCATTCCTTGTGTGTTTGTGGCAATGACGGTGTAAACAAATCCTCTGCACCACCAGTCAGATAAAAGCGTAGCACGTATGAGTGCATAATGCCTGAAAGTGATAATAAAGAAATGCTACTGGTTTATGTCTTTACTATACTTTTTATCATTATTTTAGAGAATATTCTATATATATATATATATATTTCACTATAAAACATGCCGGATTAAGCTGGCATCAGCCTTGCATTGGCATTATTTTCTTTCGGGGTTGAGTTACGGTTTGTATCAGTACACTTTATGATGCTTACGTAATGACAGAGTTCTCAGAATGCTGTCAAGTGACGCCATGAAGTGCCTCGTGAGTATGTAGGGGAAACGTCAATTGCTGATGTCAGTTGCTAATATCTTTGCTATCATCCCACACAGGGTTCTTGTGGTTGCTTAAGAGTTGATAGAGCATGGAAGGATAAATAACTCGCTTTACATCCTAATTAATCTGCAACTGGGCTGTAGAATAGGAGCCATAGAAGCAGAAAAAGTGGAACCCTCTTTGTACATGGACTCTCTCACATTTAAGTGCATTTAGGTCGTTCTCCAGTTAGTGGTCTTACTTTTTTTGTTTTTTGTTTTGGGTTTTTTTTGTGTGTGTGTGGTGCCAGGGATTGAACTCAGGGCCTTGTGCTTGCAAGGCAAGCACTCTAACCACTGAGCTAAATCTCCAGCCCCGTGGTCTTACTTTTATGCCCATCATTCCAGAATCTTCCTGGAGGTGACCATAGAACAGAAAAGAACAAAAATAACAGAATTTATTATTCCGTAGCGGCCACATAACTTAATAATGAAGGAGTCATACATGAGATTTGAAAAGGTTTTTAAGATTGTTCTTTGGAGTCATTGCAGGGGAGGAAATCTGATCATTGAAAAGAGTTTATGAACTTAGGTGATTTTTCTTTCCCCATAGTTATTCTATCTTTTGAAGTACTTGATACTTCTAATGGAGTTCATCCTAAAATATGAAGATCAATAGACTGGACATGTCTTGAAAATAAACCAACATAAAAATACTAGATTCGCTCTTTGTCTGGTTAGGTAGTGGTTTGAAAGAAATAAGAATTATGGTTGCATTGACATGCAGTACCTCCATTGTGTTTAAAACACCCTCTGACTGTAAGTTGTTCAAACTGTCCCTTTATACCCTATCTCTATGAGAAACTGCTTATTTTTAATATGTATCAAATCTTCCAAACATAGTGGCCAACAGAAGCAAATCCAGCCGCCCCCTCCCCTCCCTTGTGTAATAGGGACACGGTGTCCTAGAAACAGTCAGACCTCTGCTAGATCCCCTTTTAATGCTGAGCCTCCAAAATGAGTCTTTAGAATTAAATTTGGCTATTAGCCCAGATTTACGCAAATTTGTAACAAGCCCTGCTTTGTGTTTCAGCGATGCCCCGGCCCCCAACTTTGTAACTGGTCAGGGGCGGGGCCGTGAGAGGAGGCTCAGGCACAAAAGACAAAAGCAGCTGCTGAGAGAGAACCCAGGGAGGGGAGAGAAGCAAAACAATTCTGCCACAGCAGCTGTGCAGATTCTCAAAAGCAGCCGCCCTCACTTTACATTCAATCACTCTAAAGTTTTTGAGGATTTCAAGATGTTCTTTATCAGCAGAGAAATGAAGTACGATAAGAAGCAGGTGGATCCGTGCATCAATATAATTGATTTAAGAGACCAGTGACTCTTGAATAAACGTAGCCCTAGCTTCATTTAAAAATTCTCAGTTGTTTAATATTCAGCATCAAGATGGATTCAGAAGATTATTGTTGTTATTATTATTATTATTTTTTTTTTATCCCAAGTCTTCTCACAGCCAAGATCAAGTAGGGGTTTAGAAGGAGATCATAGTAGAGTAGCAACATGTGATACAAGCTGTGTGAACCGGAAGGCAGGAGCATGGTGGCACCTTCATCCATTTTGCGGGATGTTGTTATTGGTCAGAAATACCAGAATTCACCAGGGAACATGGCAGAGGCAGAATGACTGGCTGGACTAGCAGACTCTTCCTTGCAGGGGGCAGGTCCCCACATTGTACAGATGGCTTGTGTGTATGCAATGTTTAGATCACTGCATTTCTTAGCACCCCAAGCAAGTTCTGCGTTGGAAAAGGTGGCCCAATCTGAGAGGAAATTTATATATCAGCCACTGATTTTCAGAAACTGTAAAGAACAAGAACCACATTTGAGTACAGGATGATGGGCTCTGTGAAAGGCCACAGCACATCTTTAGTTGTGTTTTCTTTCTTCAAACCTGGTGCTGGGGATGGAACCCAAGACTTTGCACGTGCTAGGCAAGTGCTCTACCACTGCTCTAGTTCCCATAGCGTGTCTTCAAGCATCAAATAATTTGATTTTTTCCTTGAAGGCACAAGGGGGTCCAAAGTGGAGGACACCTACAGTGGACCGCACTGTCTCTTGGATCTGAAGATAAATTGCTTGGATTCCTGCTGTTTTAAGTTTTAGAGAGTGCAGGAGGCCTGGATGGTGGCTGAGGCCTTAAGCACCTGCCTGTTCAAGCCTTAAGGACCTGCTTGAACCCTTCAGACTTCCAGCCCAAAAGTTTCAGGCCCGGGCCCCAACTGGCCCTAGAGGTTTAGAGAATTTGCAGCTTGCTCAGTGTGTATACTGCAGGGGTCAGCAAACCGTTTCTGTAAAGATCCAGATGATGAATCTGTCACATCTACTCAGGTGCAGCCATCACGCAAAAGCAGCACTAGACAGCAGGTAAAGGAATGGGTGTATCTGGGTGTCAATAAAACTTTATTTATAATAACAGCTAGTAGACTGGAGTTGGCCTTTGTGTCATAGCTGGCTGAGCCCTGATCCTCTAGCAAGGATTCTTAAAGGGGGCTACACAGCTCACACCTCCCTGGGGTCTATAGAGAAAGAATCTCAGGAGGAATTGGGCTAGGAAAAAACATGTATATATTTTCACTAACCTCTAACCAAAACTTAGCATTTGTTCTCTTACGAATGTGGGCAACAAAGCCCTGTCACTTAGCAGTAACTTTGCCATTAAAGAAATCCCAGGTCTTTTCTTATCTCATCATACTGGTCATATCTCACAATATCATTCTATTCTACTTTCAAATCGTACATGTCTACTAGCAGTAACAGAACATATATATTCTACACTTACTATATTATTGCATATATTTATTATAATATTCATTAATATATTTCATTTTGTTAATTTTAATTTTTATTAGTACATGTTTGCTGTACATAGTGATTACGTTGATGGTGGACAGTTGATACACATCCTTAACACATCTTAATTCTTTTTTTGTTCGCCTCCCTCTCTCACTTGGTCCCCTTCCCTTTTGCAAAAGATCTATCTCCCTGTTTCCTATTACATGCATCACATGTACTAACTACAGTTTAATTCATCTTCTTCCTAATCCTGGGTATTTTACCTCACTCGTTGAAGAATATTATTTGGACAAGGGGGCCCAGACAGGTCGGCCAGCTGCCTGAGGAGTCTAAGGAGCCTTGTCCCACTGGAAGAACCTTATCTTGGGAAAACCACCCCTTTCCTCAATCTTGTCGCCACAGAGAGGCACTCATCTCTAGCTCTGCCGGACGTACCCTCCTATGTGCCCCCTCATCTGTGTCCCCAGCCTTCAAAGCCCTGCATGGATCTCTCTGGTCCTGTCTTCCCCTGGCTCTACTACCCCTGGTACCAGTCACAGACACTCACCACCCCCCCAGCTCCACCATGTGGTAGTGTCGTATTTGTTTGTGTGTATGTCCTGGCCCTAGTGAGACCGTGGGCTTTGAAATCCAGTCGGAGGGGATCACTTCCGTAGAGTAACACAGCATTGGGTGGCCATGACCATGAAGATGACCTTGTGCCGTCCTGCCCATGCCGGCATCTCTCCTCCTGGAGGCTGGCTTTGCCTTGGAGAAGATCCAAGAGCCTGCATGGCAAAATGATAGTGCACCTGAGCTTCACAGTGGAGTGCTGATGTGTCTGTCCTGCTAACTATGTGCTTTGGGCAAGTGTCTCTCTTTATTCTCTCTGAACTTCAATTTCCTCGTTTGTAAATTGGTGATTGTGCTTAATTTGATAGGATGTTGTCAAGAGCAAATAATATACTGACTGGTACGTGGCAAATGTTCAGTACTTGGGAGGTAATATTTGCCCGGGCTGAACCATAGTTGGGTGCTTGGGGCCAGCCTGGTGCACAGCTAGGTTCTGAGGATGGCCCCATGGGGCCCAGAGATACCTTCATAACCTGGTGGGCAATCAAAGGATGGAGTCATCTGGGTCTGGGATGGAGGGACTCTCACCTTGTGGAGTCACAGTGGGCAGTGGTGGCCAGGAGAGGACCCCTTCAGTGTAGCATGACAAAACACAAGAAGAAGCCTATCCAACCCGGTCATCCCTATGATCCTGACACTCACGTCAGCCAGTGGTCATTTCCAGGACCCTACGGGCAGCTGCAGACAGCCCTGAGACGCTTCTAGGATCTCCTGGTGGAATCAAACTAGAGAGATGCCCAGTAATGTCCAACTGCTTGAGCCTCCTTCTGTCTTGATAGAGCTTAATCCTAGGACCTTCTGGATGGGACTGGGTCCCACAGACCTTCTGTGGTTCAGGCTGTGGCACTGTAGGTCCTGTGTCTGGGGCACCAGTTGGGTGGGTGGGGACTTGTTGGGATTGGAGAGGCTGTCGAGAGAAGGAGAGATGGGCACAGAATGGATTGGATTGGCATTAGGTTGAGGACGGGTATGGGCTGTGAGCAGGCTGCAGACAAAAGCCTGAGGTTCTTTTCCTAGTTTCCTTACTGATCTGCTGCTAGGCTCTGGATGGCTCCTGTGGTGCGAGCTTTTGTGGCAGAGTAGAATGAGTACTGTGTTAAAGGTCTGAAACCTGGGCGTTAGCCCTGGGACTTCCACTATCCAAGATCTTGGGCAGGCCACTGAGCCTCTGTGTGATTGAGGGACCCTGTCAAAACCAGGGTCATACCCTCCCTGAAGAATCAATGAAGTGATGTTGAAAAAGCATTTTATGAGCAAGCCATTTTCATGACTGCAACGGGAGACATGCTGGGTCTAGCTCAGAGGGCTGAAATGGTCAAACAGGATGATCAGTGTAAATGCTAAAATAAATCCAGTCCACAGTCATGCAGTTGCCTCCACTAACAAATTAAATTAGGGTAAACATTCATGTATTTAGGCCTGGAATATTTCCCACTTGTTTCTGAAGGCACCCATTGTCAGAAAGGGGAGAAGACCTTACTAAATAGGATCTTATCTGTATTTCTCCAGTGAAGAAGATTTGTGAAAGACCATTCTCCCTCAGTAATGTTAGCCAGACTCTAATAGAAGAACTACACATGTGTATTCCTGTTACATAATCACCTACTTCCCTGCTTCTATGAATAGCCTCATGGCCATGCAGGAATTCTGAACTCAGATCAATGAATGGGTCTTAATATGAGAAGTGCACTCTTCTACTATAACTTCTGTTGTCACCTTTTGCTTCTATGTGGCAATTCTTTAAAATTCTGTGTAGAAATTATTTTAAAAATAAAAACCTTAAACTGGGCCCAGTGGTACATGCTTGTAATCTCAACTACTCAGGAGACTGAGGCAGGAGGATTGCAAGTTTGAGGCCAGCACAGGCAACTTAGCAAGCTTAGCAAGACCCTGTTTCAAAATAAAAACAAAACAAAAACAATACTAAGGTCTGGGGATATAGCTCAATCGTAAAGCCCCCCTGGGCTTGATACCCAGTACTGCAAAAAAAAAAAAAAAGTTAAAAATAAAATTAAAACTTTAAAATTGGGGGTAATTTAATGAATTAGTAATGAGGAATCAAACCACCAGGCAGACTTAGGCCTTCAAAGCATCTCTTGCCTGGTTGGGAAAGCTCACAAGGGCTGTAATTTCACTACCTAGTTGTAGTAGTAGTAGGTAGTTGGAGTCCACCAGATCCATGATCAGTGTTGCTGACTTCTCGTGGTCTGAGCCCTTCGTCTGATGTAAGTAAGTGTTTGCTGCTCTAGAAGTGGCCTAGAACCCAAAGTCCCAGAAACAAGGAAGCACACATCCTTGGGGATGCAGCGTGACCTTGTCTGCCTGGCAGGACTTTGGGAACAAGCGTCCTTGGCAGGTTTAGGGGAAGAGTGAAAACTAAGTCAGATGACCGAAGTTCCCCTAGACACCACAACAGGAAGAATGGATTGAGGAAGAATAATGTTTTTAGACTAGGGAGATTGAATCTTCTTTTTTAAACAAGGAAGTGGGACATTCCAGACAGCAACATAAGAAACCAAGGAGGCGAGAGCTAATGAAACCCCGAGGGAGGAAATGAAATTCTCTTTCGGTGGGTAAAGTGGCTGTTTGGCCCCACATCTTCCTGTGTCGGAACTACCTTCACTTTTGTCAGGTTTACTGCCTATTTTCCCTTGTACTTCCACAGCCACCTTAATGACTATTTTATGCTGAGGCAGCAAAAGATGTTTCTGATACAAGGTTCCCTCCTTGTTGGGAAGAGAAGGATTATGCTTTCTTCATGATTATCAATCTGCCTGTGTCCAGATTTACATTCGACTGCTATTTTTTGAACATTGGTCCAGGTTATTTCAAGATATGTTATTTCATCTGATCCTCAAAGCAATTTTATTTGAGAGGGTTGGAGAATGGGGGTCAGAGAGACGAAGGGGCCCTTGCAAGTCACATGGGGATTTGCAGACCTGTTGCTAAGTCTAGAATCCTCTCCACAGCTGTGTTGCCTATTCGCCTTGTTGTGTGATTTTGTGACTTCTCAAACTCTATGGAAACTTAGGAACGGTGTGCAGCATTCTTAGTTGGAAGTGTTACCATGGGGAAAAGTGCACTAGAAGCTGGGGGTCTGCAGCCGCAGTTGACGGGTCTGATTCCAAATAAAAATGTCCTTGAGAAAAGCATCCATTCTTTTTAGAGGAATCCAAGGTTAAGAAATTTAAGTCTTGGGACACATGGTCAGTTCTCCTACAGCACTTACTTTGAAACCATAAACAAGATGCATATGATGAGAATTTGGCATTTGGTTATGTGCCATTTTTTTTTCCTGGTGAAGCATTAGATCAGTGCAGAAAACTGCACCCGGTGGAACCAGGTGACATCAGATCCCAACATGCACAGCACACACATGCACAGCCTCCTACACCCACGAGCTGCCTCTGTGGATCCCGGGCGTTAGGAGCCACATCTGTCCACACCTACTGTCACAACCTTCCCTGCCACTGCAGGCCACCCTCCCGCCAGCCTGTCCCAGTAAGTCCCACCTGCAGCCTTTCTGATGCCACTCCACGGGAAACTTCAGGGCTTTATTCAAGGTGAAGGGACCCAAGCTCAAGCTCAGCCTGGGCAACTTCAAGACTTAGCAAAGACCCTTCTTAAAATAAAAACTAAAAAAGGGCTACAGGTGTGAAGGCCCTGGGTGCAGTCCCCAGTACCCCCCCCCAAAAGTCTTATAACTGGAGAGGACTAATGGAAAAAAAGGAGAAAGCTAAGACTTCACACAAACCAACTTCACGCTAGGTCTTGTTGGATGCTTTCCCATAATTACGGCATTTCCTCCTCCTGCCCACCTACTCAGGTGGTGGTGGGGCTTGAGGCTCGTAAGTGACCAGGCCGGGAGTCACAGCTGAGGAACAGCATCTTTCTCCATAGCAGTGTGACCCCGGACTGTCCTCTGTCCCCATCGTTCATCTTTCCTATTCCATACATTATGCTTCAGAGACAAATATAGTACTGGTAAATTCCTGTGAATTGTTGCCAACAATCCATCCATTCACTGAGGCTACATCAGAGTCAGATGACACGACACTTCGTCTTCTAAGAGATTAATTTTTGAAACCATTTTTCTCTCTCTCTCTCCCTCCTTCCCTCCCTCCCTCCTTTAGACTTGGGTTTTCCTAATTGCCTCCCTGTGTGATCTTAATGCCACAGGCACACTTCATATGGCCTGAGTGTCCCTTACCTGAAGTGCTTGGGACCAGAAATGCTTCCAGTTTTGGAGTTTTGCGGTATTTGGGCTGTCTGCATAGACATCACTGCTTGCACCTCCCTAATTCAATATTCGAAATCCAAACTTTGTGAGCACCATGTTGGCACTCAAAGAGTTGAAGATTTCGGAGCGCTTCAGATTTTGGACTTCTGGATTAGGGACATTCAATCTATATCTGTTTAGCTACCATATGTATATTTTGTACCTAAAGAGTAAGGGTTTTTTGGCCCCTCAATAACTCATTTCCATACTGTTGGGAGTGATATTGTCCTTGTTGAATATGTATATTCTGTGTCTTTAGTTATTTTAAATAAATAGCTCTGCTTTTAAAGTTAATATTAGGTTACTTTGGATTGATGTTCTTGAGTTGGCAGGTGATAAGTCCTTTGTTTGAGTTGTGTTTCATAGTGCCTTTTGTTTTTGAGAGAGAGAGAGAGAGAGCAAGAAGAGGGTCATGGTATGTAGCCCAGGGTAGCCTTGAACTCGCTGTAATCCTTCTGCTTCAGCCTCCTGTGTGCTGGGATTACAGGCATGTGCCACCAAACCCAGCAGATTCTGCATTTCTGACAAGCTCCTAAGGGATGCAGATATTGCTTAGTTCAAGAACCACACTTTAAAAAAATTATTTTTTCAGTGCTGGGGATCAAACCTAGGCCCTCATCCATGCAGGGAAAGTGCTCTGTCCCTGAGCTACGGTCTCAGTGCAGAAACCCATGTTAAGGAGCAGTGTCCTAAACAACGTGAAGGCAATTGTAAGGGGTCTGTTGTGGTTTGTGTCTGGGTGTCCCCCCAAAGCCTCATGTGGTGAGAGATAGCTGGATCTAGAGTGTGTGATTACTAAATTGATCCATTCATCGGTTTGGCATTGTTCTGCTGGGATTAAGGATGTGAGACTGAAATTGGGGGCGGGAGCGCGGGCCGCCCTGGGGGCAGGTAGCCTAGATAAAGATACAGGAAGAAGCTTAACTAGCTGCTTGTTTGCATTGCTTATTTGCATACATTCCTTGCAATTCCTCACTTTACTTTGCCGCCGGCCGGCTGCCGGTCTGCCACGCTCGGACCCAGCGGACTATAGACTGAAACCTCTGCAGACTGTGAGCTAATAAACCTTTCTTCCCCTAACTTTGGGTGTCGAGTATTCTGTCCCAACAATGAGAGAAAAGTAACTAAAACAGGGTCCTCCAACTATTTTTAGAATTTCACAAAGTTTAAAGTAGAGGTTCTCAACTAGGGGCAATTTGTTCCCAGGGCCCATTGGGCAAGGTCTGGAGACATATTTGGTTGTCACAATTAGAGGGTGACACATTTAGTGGGTGGAGGCTGAGGATGCCTTTAAGGACTCTACAGTACACAGGACAGCCCTCATCATAAAGAATGACCTGGTCCAGGAGGCTGAGGCAGGAGGAGTTCAAGGCCAGCCTGAGCTACATAATGAGTTCAAGACCAGCCTAAACTCTATAGGGAGACTCTGTCTCACAAGAAAAATGAAACTAACAAAAGAATGACCTAGCCCAAAATGGCAGTAGTGCCGAGGTTGGAAACTCTTATCTAAAGAGATCACATATAGTACTTCCAGTAAGCCAGCGCATACCCTCCCTGCTTGACAAGGGTGACAGGCCAGCCAGGGTTGCCATGAAATAGTCTGCAGTGGTAAAGCTCTGTAATTGATATTAATAGAGATCTTTAATTGATTTAAAATGGGGAAGTAAATTAATTGTAACATAAATAAAGGCGCTTAAGGAAATTGAAAGGCAAAGACAGGGAGACCTGCAGGTCGCCGAGGAGACCCTGCGGTAGACGTGAACATGGTGGGCTGCCCGGCCCTCTATGTTTGGCCGGCGCTAGTTACTGGAGTGGTGCGTGAGCGAGCCCATCTGGACATTTTTGGAACAAACTTGGGACATTCCTTGGACTCCTGACTATGACTTGCAGCTGGGTAGCAAAGTGGTGCAATGTTAATGCTCCACAGCTCACAGATTCTTTTAAACAGTAGATATGCCCCAGAAGTCACGGGGGGACATTGTCCCTTCCAGGGAGTAACAGATGCACACCGATGCATAGATCTTGGCACACTTCTTAGCAGCACACTCCTGCTTTGTGGGGTGTACGTGCGACAGCATCTGGAGCTTTCGATGTCTTCAGAACATTGGTTTGCATTCGAATCACTTAAAACAACAGCAAGAGCCAAGAGTAGCTCTTCTGGAGATGGATTGTTTGAAAGCTTGTTTTCTGTCAAGTGTAATTTTCTATGTGGGTTCAAAGTACAGTAATTGAATATGATGCATCTTGCTTCCCAGAGGTATTGGTAAGTTAACTGCCGTCTCTCTTGAAAGATAACATTATAGTAAATGTCAGCCAGATACTGTCAGTCCATTCATAGACGGGAGAAAAGATGCATTGGGTCAATCAAGATGACTTTCCAATTTGTCGACCTCAAGGAGAGAAGCACATAAAATGCACAAATGTGACAACTCTCAAGGTGCATTGAATTTTTTTTTTTTGTACCGGGAATCGAACTCAGGGCCTCATGCTTGCAAGGCAAACACTCTAACCACTAAGCTAAATCCCCGGCCCCAGGTGCGTTGAATTTTATAGGTGGAGCCCAGCTGTTGGGCAAGAATGTGTGAAGTGTGGGCATTTATTAGACGCACTTCAGACAAGAAAATCTCAACTTTTCCTACAAGTAGAACATGTCTGCTAAACAGTGGATTCTGTCATCTGGAATAAATGTTCCTTATTTTTTGTTCCCATGAGTAAAATCAAATTAATCTGCTGAACCCTCACAAATTTTCTTGCTTAAGTTTTAAGCCTCTGGACTCCTCCATCTTCACTTTTCTCTATTTCATTCCTCTGGTAGAATGCACCATATGAATTTGCCAGCATGTGATTATTTTTTGTTGTTGTTACCTACAAGCCTGGCAATTTCATATGGTCCTGTCTAATGTCATTTAGTAATCTATTTTAAATCTTGCATTAAAAGGAAGCTTTTGTAAGAATGAGGAGTAATATCTGGGCATAATGTGTTTTCAGGGCAGCTGACTCATGGTTTTGGTCTACAGGATATAGTTTCTCATCAGCAACCCTTTCCCTTGGGGTGGCATCTTTCACACTTCATGATTTCCTAGTCATTGTGTTTTCTTCTGTTATTTTCTAGTCATACAGGGATTTCATTTCTCTTAATTTTAAAATGATGAACTACCTCCCTTCTAGCTGTATATTTAAATTTTTGTTCACAAGCTCTATATTTAAGTTTTCTTTTTCCTGTACTGGGGATTGAACCCAGGGTCTTAAAACTAAACTACATCCCCATCTCCTTTTTTAATATTTTATTTTAAAGACAGGATCTTGGCAAGTCACTAAATTGCCTCACGTTGGACTAGAATTTGTGATCCTCCTGCCCAGCCTCCCGGAGTGCTGGGATTACAGGCGTGCACCACCATGCCTGGTAAGATTATTTTTTAAAACCCTAATTTTGAGATTTTGAAAATCCCTAATTGTGTCCCAACATTTCTATTCAATCAACCAGACACCATATCTTAATATATTGACGGATACTCATTTTGCAGGAAACGGGGTTTTTGAGATCATAGAAGTATTTGGAACACCGAGGTTTTAAAAAATGATATTTTCTGGCTAATCTGGTGTCCATTCCTATTTCACATGATGGAGACACACATTGTGTCACTTTCCAAATGTTCTTGATCGTTGAATGCTTGCTAACATCCCATGGAAGGAGCAGTCCTCAGCATACAGTCGGGAAGGTCCTGTCCCACACTAGTCACTGCCAGAAGGATTTCTTAATAATTGGCTATGATTTTCCCCCCAGAGGGATAGCTGAGAGGTTTTTTTTCCTAGTTTTTGGTTCATTCCAAAATACACATGGGCTTGACCTAAAATTTTGCTAAAGGAATATTATTCCTCTCCAGGGAAATGAAAACTGCATGTTTCAACACAAGTTTAAAAATCCTTAAAACAGCTATAAATGAAGAAAAAGCACCAGCTCCCTATTAAATTCTGCAGAAATGATGTTTCTAGGTGTTTGCCGGGGCCACTGCCATGCCTCCTGTGAGGCAGGATTGTGGCGGGGGGTGCTAATACACTTACTATCACCTGGCTGCTGAGATTACGTATATTTAGAAACTGTAAAGAAACTAAGAGGCCCCAGTAGACACTCTCAAGTTAAGAGCTCGCCCATTACGAGAAAAAAAACCCGAAGAAAATATTTGCACGCCAAGAAATGACAAGCTGTTTCTCACCAAAATGCTGTTGTAACATTTCAGGGAAAGCAGTGACCACGACTTACTTATTATTGTCATTTATATCTCCCAGGGCCGAGCCGTTGTCAGAGAGCAGGAGGGACGGGCTGCAGGCAGGAGGCCTGCTTCGATTCTCTGCATAAATAAACCTCCACATTTTTGCAAATGGATATTTTATCCTTAGAACAGGTTAAAAGCAGAAGCCCCTTCATTGCAGGTGCAAAATACAAAATGCAGAGCGATTGCATCGCTAATTGCTGTTTAGAAAAGGGGCCAACATTATTTCTCACCAACGGTTGGCTCTGCTGTCTCGTTTCTTCTCACACGGTTTTATGAATTTTTGTTGAACACATAAATAATTGGTGCCAAGCGAATGTATTAACTCTGATTTAATTTGTAACAAATTACAATAGCATACATGAACGTATGACTCAACTATTTTAAAAGGAAAAATGTGCTAAATAGGAATCTTCATTTCTCACCCAAAGATGAGTATAATATACCTAACATCCAAGGCTGAAAAGAACTGCCGCCAGGTGTGGTGGCGTATGACTATAATCCCAGCACTTGGGAGGCTGAGGCAGGAGGACTGCCTCAAGTTTGAGGTCAGCCTGGCCTACATAGTGAGTTCAAGGGCAGCCTGGGCTACATAGTGATTCCTTTTCTCAAAAAACCAAACAACAAAACCACTGCTTTAAATTCACAGAGCGATCAAATGTGGGTGATGATTGCTTCGTAAACTTACTGTGTAGTCTGTCTGATCAGCTAGATTTCACAACATTATGTCCAAATTTGCCACAATATTACAGCACAGTTTTTTCTTTCCCGAGTCTTTTGATGGAAGAGTGAGGTTTGAATTCTAAGAGGAAGGGTTCTGTATCACTCACTCGGCGCCTGGGGAACATGCTCGTTTGATCTGTGGATTTGCTTGGCAGCTTAGCGGCAAGATGTCTCTGGCCATTTGGAGGGGATCAGCATGCCTGGGCTTTGTGTCCTCGTCTCCTCTGTGTGCTGTGGAAACAGCAAGCACTCCGAGATGTCCTGGAGAGAGGCTCTTTCCCAAGTGACAGTGACTTGGAGCCTGCTCTCTGCTTACCTCTAGGGCAGACCCAAGGCCCGGCGTCCCTGCAGAGGCGACAGTTCCCTGCCCCTCGCTGCACACCCTAGCGACAGAGACACACATGTCAGGCTCCATTGCCTGCGTCAGTGCAATAAACCCGGTCTGCGGAAGACCCCTTCACTGACGGGGCCTCCGCTGTGGGAGTGTGGCATCACAGACAGAGACTTTAGGGTCTGAGCTTTGAATGCCGGGCTGTTAATAATCTGGGGCTCTCCGGGGTCCAGGAACCCAGGATGCAACATTCGGTGAGCCCTGATTCCCTTCTTCGTCCTGTCTGTTTCTGGCTGTTCAGTCAAATCTGACCATTGGCTTTCATTGGTAGTGGCCCTCACTCACACAACAGGAAAAGAAGTGCCATTTTTACTACTACATTAGTAACAATTGTCATTACCAATCTCTTGGTCAGACAGAAGGTAGGAGCCAATATTGTTTCGTTGTAGTCACTGTTGCTCACCACACTCTTTACTCTACTAGGTCATTCAGCCGAACCCGGGGGAATCTGGTCATTTGAGAAACTAAGGTAATTATATGCCTTTAAGTGTGTGTGTGTGTGTGTGTGTGTGTGTATTGCTTTGTGATGCTGGGGATTGAACCTAGGGCCTTGCACATGCTTAGCAAGTGCTCTGCCACTGAGCTACATCCCCAGTCCCAAAGTTTATGCCTTTAAAATGCAGTTCTTTCCATTGGACTCAGCCATTTCCCCTTCTAGGTATCTTCCCAAAAGAGTTAAAGACATCGTGTTACAGTTACGCATGCATGCCCATGTTTATAGCAGCACAATTCACAATAGCTAAATCTTGGAAGCAGCCTATATGTTCATCCAAAGATGAATGGATAAGGAAAATGTGGTATTGATACACAATGGAGAACTGCTTTGCCATAAAGAAAGATAAACTTGAGTCATTTGTAGGAAAATGGATGCACTTGAAGACCATAATGTTAAGTGAAATAAGACACACAAGCTTAAATATTGCACGATTTCTCTTGTATGAGAAATCCAAATTATAAATAAAGAGCAAAATAAAAGACAGATGATAGGAAGTAGGGAGCTATTTCTCAAATGGGAAGGGGATCGAGAGATGGAGGGAGGGGCAGGGAGGAAGTAGATGAAGAAAGGAATTAAGATGCGTTATGTGCATGTACTAACTCCACACAAGGAATGTACACATTGGGCACCAGGAACATGGACTAATAAAAAAATACATTAATTTTAAAAAGATGGAGATCTTAGATATGAGATATCGAGGATTCCTGAGACCCTGTTTAAGAAATGCTCCATTTTCAGTGAAAAATCCTTAACTCCAAATAAACTGTGGTAAACACAACCTCCAATTCAGGTATGTCATTGAAGATTAAGTTTGTATGAAGTGGCCGTGTAGATCAGAGATTGGCGCACTGGGACCCGTGGCCCCAATCTGGCCCGCCACCCATTTTTTGAATAGTTTACAGGCTCAAAATGGTTTTTATATTTTTAAATGGCTGAAAGAAAAATAAAAAAGAATATTTTATGGTGCACAAATTATATGAAATTCAAATTCGAGTGCCTATAAATAAAGTCCTATAGCAACACAACCAGCACCCCCCATCATTTTTTTTTTTGAGAGTGGGTCTCACTATGCTGCCCAGGTTGGCCTCAAACTCTTGGGCTCACATGACCCTCCTGCCTCAGCCTCCTGACTTGTGGGACTTCAGGCAAAAACCACCACACCCAGCAAGGTCCATTTGTTTTCCTATTATCTATGGCTGCTATTGTGCTACAATGAGAAAGCTGAGTCTTTGCAACAGAGACCATATGTGGCCTGCAAAGCTGAGAATCTTTACTAACTGGCCCTTTACTGAAACACCTTGCTGAGCCCTTGATTTAAGTGATCCACAGCATCCTTGTTTTAAGCTTTGTTAGCTAACTTTCCAAACGAGTCACAAGAGTTAGTTTCTTGTGGAGAACTGGTAGAGCCCTGAGGACAAGTCAGAATGCCTGCTGTGAACAAGGCCACGTGAAGGCATGACTTAAGTGTAAATGCTCCAGCCCTCGCCAACACGCACATGCACATGCACGCACACGCACGCAGCATTACTATTTTTTTGTTGAGACAGGGTCTTGCTCTGTATCCAGGCTGCTTTTGAACTCACTGTGCAGCCCAGGCCGGCCTCGAACTTATGGTGATCATCATACCTCAGCCTTCTGAGTGTTGGAATTACAGGTGTGCGCCACCACAGCTGGCTAAGGATCACTGTGTTTAAACTGTGTCTCCTCTTGAGCTACTGGATGACCATTTAGGGGTGTAGAAAGATGGCCAAACTGGACCAGCAGCCCCACCCCCTCGGTCCTGCCATGGTCCACACTGTACTCGTATCAAACCCCTACACTGCTCATGGAGCATCTGCTGCGCTTACCTCCCGAGCTAAAATCCTCCTCAGACCTCTCGACAACTAGAACAGCACCTAAAATTGTTCTCCTTTGCAAGCTTGTAGGCAGCCCTCTCCTCCCCCAAGTGTCTGTCAGGCATTTAGACACTGGAGGAAACAGGAACCTCCAGGAAAAGACTACACTTCTGGCCACTTGCAGTCATTTCCTGCCACCTAAAGGAGACATAATCGCCATTCTCTACCCTTGCTCTAATCCCACAAGCTCTTCTCTGCTGGCTCTGAGGCTTACTGTGTTCAAGCTTAAACTCTACGGATTTGAATGATTATTTCATTTTCTCAGGAATCCTGGGAGCTTCTGGAACTGTATCTTACTTATCCTTGTGCCTCTGCCAGAATTATTTGCTTTGGGTTGGAACTTTTATATTTTTCATCTCTTTTCCCAGAAAACATTTCTTTATCACCTCTGTATGCAAGGATGGATGATAAAATTATTTAGCAACCCTCAGCACTGGCAAGGTCCTGTTATCAGTACAAAGAGAACTAAGTTTTCAGAGGCAGAAAGTGTTCTTGGTAACTTTTCACTCCTTGTGATCAGTGGTGGGCAAGTTCTAAATTGGGCATCATTTGTCTCTATTACCGGAATAAAGTACAATTCTTTGTATGGAAAATCATTCTGTTTATTTGGTCCTCTTCAGAATAGCTTAATCTGGCTCTGTCTGGTACCAGTAGGGAAGCTATCTCCTGGAAAAGGTAGAAAGTGAGTCTTGGACAAAGTACTTCCATTAAGATGATGTACAGACAGACTCTTGTGGTCTACCTGCCTCTGCCACCTCTATATGAAACTCTGAAAATAAAGTGCTGATAGTGTATTCCTTTATCAGATATTGTATTTTTAAAGTCACTTCTTGGCTTCCTCCATCCTTTAATCTGCTCTGATCTATGTCATCTAATCTTATACCTTAGGGCATGTAGATAGAAGCTTCTAGATTCATAAAATTTACTATCTTTCATTTCCAAAAGCATACCCTTGGTTAAGAGCTCAGAAATGGATTTGATGGTTGATAAGTGGGATATAGATACATTTTTGTTATAAGCCTTGGTTGGCTTACACCTCCACTGACTCTTTCATCTCCCAGTATATTCCCACATACCTTTGATTTCATCATGCCAACCCTCCATGTCTCTCTCCGCTCACTGCAGTGTTTCAGAGTGCTGTCCATTTGCGTACTCTGTTCTTGTTCCCTTCTGCACCTTCTCTGCCTAGCTAGCCCCTGCTCTTCATGGTCTCAGAACCCTTCCCTGCCCCCCCCGCAGTCTCACAAGTCCTTCCTTTGTGGTTCCACTCAGCGCAGTACATGCCACTCTTACTCATCTGCTCGCGTGGCGTGACGACTATTTGTTTCCATGTCTGAAAGCACTTTGATGGCTTGTTAAATTTTGCTCTGAGCCTATGTATGATAAGGTGCCTCGTAAACCGTGGTATAGGGTTGGGAGTGTGGCTCAGTAGTACAGCACCTGCTTGGTTGGTTCATGCCTTTCTTCGAATGGGTGACTAACCAGGTGTCCTGTTTGTGGAAGACCATTCTCAGAAGTCCCTTCTCCATGATTAGAAAGGCTACTGCATTCTTGTGAGCCCAGGAGAGTCTTCTCTGTGAGCCTGTCCTCAGCTTTCTGCTCAAGTGTGAGACCCAACTTTGGAGTGGGGAGTGATAAAGGTATGAGCCACTTCTCATGAAGCCGCATACCAGGTAGCAAAGTGCTCTAAGGAAATAGGAATGGAATTTCACATGAGTAGAGAATGAAAGAAGAGCCGTATTCACCAAAATGAGATGGCTAAGGTGGTTGGCCGGCACAAGAAGAAAATACTGACACCTCTATGTTTGTTTAAGAAGAATGTAATTAAACTTTACTTACATTTCGTATACCTACTCCCAGCGCTTTAAGGAATCTATACCTAAATTTACATGTATTGGGAATATGAACTTCTTCTAAACTAATAGAGGTGTATCCGTTTAAAAAGTTAGAGATTGTTAGGGAAAAAAAAGTCAGGGTGTTAACTTGCTAACCCCTGTGTGCTACATACAAGACTGCTTATTTTAGATAGAAGTCTCCAGTTCTTTGTGGAACCAACTGGTCCCTCGGGGAAGATGTTCAAGCCTCAAGCCTCCAGCATGTCTGAGAGCTATGAAAGAGGGAGGGAGGAGTTACCACAGATAGCTCCTTGCTTCCAGAAAATTGGATGGACCCAAACTCATCTTCATTTGCACTGGAAAAGAAAGAATCTCCATCCATGTTGCCTGTGTACATTTTCACGAAGTCTGCTCTCATCATAGTTGCTATATCGTAGGCATTTTGGAAGCTTGTCATCGCACCGTAAATTAGGGAGTCTGGCTACCATCAAACAGTTCAATATTCAGATGGGGGGGAGCAGAGCTAAGCAGAAGCAAGGAATGTGCCCAAGGTCACAGCTGTCTAAGGACCCAGTGATCGGTCTTTGACACAGGCGTATGTGAATCTGTGACTGATGAAGCAAAGATTTTGTTGTGTGGAAGGGGTTTTACAGAACAGGGTAGACATTATTCCTTTAGACCCCAGATTTTGTCTGAAGAAGTGAACATTCCTGAATTTCTCCAAACACCAGTCTTGGGAGACCTCCTGGCACATAAGCATCAGCACACAAGGGTGGTGTGGGTAGAGTCAGCGAAGTCTACTGTAGGGTTTGTCAGAGCTTATTTGTGGAGGACACTGCTTGACTCGTCAGCTTGGTAGACACAGACTCCAAGGCTGTATGGCAACACGCAAGCAGTGCCCAGGCGATGGCTGAGCTCACAGGGACATTCTAGAAGCCCTTTCAGTATGTCACTCTTCCCCATCCGCTAGCTAGATGACTGCTGTTGTATTGAGCACTTGACTTTGCTTGAGAAAATGGAGTCCAGAAAAAGAAACTCTGGCATCTCCAAGAGCCGTGCTGGACAGGAGGTGCGAGTGTTCAATTCCCTCGCCCTGGCACGAAATGTTTCTCAGGTCCATAGTTTGCTGCCCGGGTCTGGAGCACACCCCAGAAAGAAAAATTCCCAGTGCATGGTAGGCAGAATTTTCTGCCTGTGGACATACACAAGGCCACATTGTGGAAACAGAAGCCTCCCAAATTGTTCATTGTTCTGCGGTTTCGACTTTGGCAGCCAGAAGCAAATTCATTATGCGGCGATTGGCATACTTGTGTTTATTTCATGCCCCGGGTGCGGTGACACATTCTGCGCCCTCTTGCCACCCCTCTTGCGGTTCTAGCTTTCTCTTCCCTTGCAGTCCTCCTGCCCCGCCACTTTGCAAAAACTGGAGACTGCTCGCCTGAAATCGGATGGAATGGTTAGGGTAGGTGGATCAATTTCCCAGGAAAACACACTTTGTTCTCACATCTGGGCGGGCGAGGCAGCCAACAAATATTTATTAAGCACCCACGGAGCACATAGCAGCGTGTTAGGCCCCCTGTTGGGGACTGCAAGCTCAGACAAAGGTCCGCAATGGCAAACAGGCCGCATTTCTCCCTTGGTGTTTCCGCCCCCGAAAGTGTGGCCTCCTGGGCCTGAAGGAGGGAAATTGAGAAGCAGCTCTTTCAAAATTGCCATTTGCAAGTTGTTTTGGGATTAATCAGAATGGCTTTATGCAGCTGGAAAACGAGATTAGCATGACTCTTCTCAAGGCAAGGAGCTATTTTTATGAATTCCAGAGGAACCTTTCTCAAACTACGACATGCATTCGAGTCTGCTCGGGATCTGGTCACCATGCAGATTCTGATTTTTTCTTTTTTTGTGGCACTGGCAACTGAACCCAGGGCCTTTTCACTGAACAACATTCCCAGCTCTTTTAAATGTTTAACATTTTTTTGAGATCCGGTCTCCCCAAGTCACTAAGTTGCCCAGGTCGGGCTCAAACTTGCTATCACCCTGCCTCGGCCTCCCTGCACCACCACGCCTGGCCTGATGCTCGTGCTGGGCATGCTAGGCTTTCCTCACGAGAGCCCGTGATGGTTTCTCCAGGCTGTTCTTTTATCTTGTTTTTACCTCTTTTGCTCAGCCCAAGCTCGCTCTGCAGAGCCAGTTCCTCCCTCATTCTTCACTTCTACGTTTTCAAATAAACTTTGCCACTGCTTTGAAAAAAAAAAAATTCTGGAGCCCCACCCTCAGCGATTCTGCCTGACTGCTCTGCCGTGTGGCCTGAGTAGAGGGCAGTTTAAAATCTCCCTGAGGGGTTTAATATGCACTGCTACCTTGAAGCTTTACATGGGGAAGAATCAGATTTGTCCTTTTAGGAGGAAGGATAAGTCTTCCTTTTGCTCCTAAATCAATCTCAGTCCTGACTTCAGCCCTTGAAGAGGTAGCACTTAAAAAAAGCATCCTTCCAACTTGATCAGTGGTTCTTGACCAGGGGACTATCCTCCCAGGGAGCACCTGGAGATGTCTAGGGACGTGTTTGGTCGTCATGGCATAGGGGGTGTTCTTGGCATCCAGCGTGCAGAGGCCGGGGAGGCTGCTAAACATCCTACAGTGCAGTTGCGCAGCCCCACAGCAAAGATCCAGCCCCAGATACAGACAGTGCTGGCTAGAGGGGCCCAGGTGTAATTTAACCTGACACTGGTCCTCGACAGGCTGCCTTCAACACTTCTTTCTTTAATGACCACAGAGAGTAACTAACAGCATGTACCCTAACAGCCAACCTGCCTGCCTGCCTGCCTGCCTCCCTTCTTGTATTGGGGATTGAACCCAGGGCCTTTGCACTGAGCTACATCCCCAGCTCTTTTTTTCGGGGGGTGGTGCTAGGGATTGAACTCAGGGTCTTATGCTTGCTAGGCAAGTGCTGGACCACTGAGCTAAATCCCTAACTCCCTTTTTATTCTTATTTTTAAAATTCTGAGTCAGGGTCTCACTAAGTCGCCCAGGCTGGGCTCAGACTTGCAGTCCTCCTGCCTCAGCCTCCCAGAGTGCTAGGATTATAGGCATGTGCCACCATACCTAGCAATAGCTGTTCTTTTGTAGCTAATTCTTTTTTACAAATGCTTCCGTGGCAAGTATTCTAAACTAGAAAGTTAGTGCTCTGTAAAACTAGGCTATTGAAGTACAAACTACCAAAGTCCCTTTTGATTAAAATATTCTGATTGAAAGGGCCAGTGGAGAGTAGTTATTGCCCCAGTGGTTATAGATTTTCTGTTTCTGGGGGTGAAAAGATTCTGGAACTGGATGGTGGTGAGGATTATGTAACCTTGCAAATGTACATAATGCCACTGAATTGTATGGCTGAATTGTATCTGACCACTGTTACAAAAGGGAACCCTGTGGTTCCTTGACCACCGGACAGCAGACAAACCATATGCTGGCTGGTTCTCATGAGAAGCAACTGCTCTCTTCCATGTTCTTATCACACGCGCTCCTTTTCCCTCCGAGAACTCACAGCTGTTTGTGCGGGAGGTTGAGTGACGTCGTTTCCCACTAACCCATCAGCCTCTTGAGTGTAAACACCACATCTCTTCTTTACTCCCTGACATCCCCAGTGCCCAGCAGTTTTCCTGGGATTTAGTAGGCATTCCACAAAAGTTTGTTGGATGGATGGATCTACTAGTAGTACATATGTTACCCTCACTGGAACAGGAAGTTGCCATTATCCAAACATTTATATTTAATGCCTTCTGTCTTCTAGGCCTCTGCTACGGGAGGCGTATACAGTAGTTAAGTACTGTTTTATGATGTTATTATCTGGGAATCAGCTTAGATTAGAATCACCTGGAGCAGTTTTAGGCCCACAACCGCCCAGGGCCACACCTACAGATTCGTGTTCCATTGAGTAGGCATTAGGCCTTCACAAAAGGCACTAGGTCGTTTCACTGTGCACCCTGGTTAAGGAGCGATGTGTGAGACCTTGTTTCTCAGAATGCAGTCCGGGACCAGCAGCATCACCGTCACCCTGGAGCTTTTTGGAAATCCAGAGTCTTACCTGGAAATCGGGGTTTACCAAGGCCCCAGGTAAACTGTTTGCACAGTAAGGTCTGAGAGGCTTGCGAGTTCTTTTCTTGTTAAGGTGGAATTATTTTAGTTGTCCTAAAGAGCCCTGGCTCCACCATGAAAGAAAGTGTTATATATTTCTGGAGGCCAGAGAGAGGTCTACAATGCAAAAATAGTTTCCAGAGAAAGAGGTATTGTTACCATCAGAATCGGCTGTGATTCTATTTTAGATAATTGGCTTTGGAGACAAAGGGCAAAAGGCACTTTCCCCCACTATTCCATTTCTAGCCTTGGTTTTTAAAATCACCACCAAGCAAAACAGAAAGAAAAAAGATGCGGAGAGGTGCAGGAAGCAAACGAGTGGAATAATCTTATCCCGTGTGGATGAAAAATACAAAAGTTTACATCTTTTTCTTCCAGAGACAAGGCATTTCCTGTTTGCCTTCGCCGGGATCCTGAGCATAATGCTTCAGTGTGTGCAGGACTCTGAACAAAGAATGTAGAAATGGCTGAGAGGACAGAGTTTGAGCTGCCAAATATTGGCTCGGTCAGAAGCCATGTGACAAATGCAGCTCTTGATTTCATTTTTCAGGGCTTAAGAAATGTGTGCATGTTTCTCTCTATCCTTTGCAGCTTTAAGTGAGAGAAAAAAATTTTCTCTTACTAATCTTTACTTTTCAGAGTTTTGCGTGTGCATTGGAAGATCTGTTTTGATTGAAAGCATTTTCAGCCAAGTTTGTAACCAGTTTTCTGCAAGAAAGTGGGCCTTACGGTAGTCCCTGGCTGCATGAAGAACTCTTGCAGAAGCCAGACTTTTTCCCTTAGCGTTGATTGTGTTGCACAGGTGGTGTGAGATGCTAGCAGAACCGCAGAAAAGTAGTTCTTGGGTGCCCAAAGTGCTTAAGGGATCATCTAACTTGATGGTGCGCAGTCTGTGTTTCTGTCCCTGTGACACCTGTAGCACGTAAAGCCCTGTGCCGAGCTTCGGCTGTCTTTCCAAGTCCTTTCGAAGCAGGTGGGGCAGAGCTGAAGCGCAGGCGCGGAGAGAAGAGGCCCTCGGGGAACCGAGACCCTGCCGCGCTCCTCCCCTCTCGCACGTTCTCCAGCTGCTGTGGCCATTAGGTTCGCCTGGGGAGTTTTACTGGCTGCAGCTCTCTGAATTCCGGCCCAGGGATTCCGACCGCACGGTTCTGGGGTGCTGCCTGGGCGAGGGGAGCATGGGGTGAGTAACACACAGCCAGGCCGTGTTGAGACTCACTTCATCACGCACCACTGCCTGGCTCCATCTCCACTGCCAGCGCTGTGGGAACTGCGGGAGCGGGTGAGAGGACTCGAGGCTATGGGAACCAACTCTGACTTGTGAAACTCTCTGGTGAGCCGCAGCCTCAGGCCACCGGGAAGGGGGCAGCGTCCTTGCTACCGTTGTTTCCCGCGTGAATGAGACTGTAGGAGGGCTCCGCCCTGCTCACCCCAGCACCTTTACTGGGGCTTCCTCTTCCCCACTGTGCTTGGCAGCATTCAGGTGTGGCTAACTGGGCTGTCGCCAGCAGTGGAAATAGCATTTACTATAGTGTGGGCAAATAAGCACGGATAGGGTAGCTGTTAGCATAGTTGAAAGACGAAAGCCACTATTTGAAGGGACATTAATCACCTAGCACCTAACTTCATGCATCAGAGACCAAGTGCTTCCCTACTTTGCATGGCTTTCCTTGATTCTGCAGTGGCTTAAGGTGGAGGGGGGCCCACTTGGATCCTGGCACTCGGGCATCTTTACAGCTGGGAGAATGTCCGTGACAGCTGAAGAGCTGCTGAGGGTGCCCTGGTGTTTTCACGGAGGCAGAGACAAATGTTCTGAGATCCGAGGACAGAGCCTGGAACAGTGGCTTCTGTAGGGACTGTTCCGTTTTCTGTACTGTAGAAATACTGCCATGTGCAGAGACGTTTCTCCCAAGTCAGTCCTGGTGCACGATCCTATAAACGTGAAGATGAGGGAATGTGGTGTTTAGAAGGTGCTCCAATTTCACTGGAGAGGAGTGTGGTAGCCTACAAAGAGATCAGCTGAGTCCCTAAAGGCATCGGGTTAAATTAATCATTGATTAAATGCGGAACTTCAGAGTGAGCTTCGCCTTCTAATTCATTAGCTTAAATTTGAATAAATTTGCCTCATTGCGTATATAGAATCCTAATTCAGTGAAGTCTTTGTAGCACATCAGCCAGAAATCAATAAGCATCGTATGCTCACGAGTTGTAGCCTCAGAAGGGGGTAGATCGCAAGGTCACAAATTCCCTTCTGTTGCTAATTTGGCAAATTACAAGTGCATCACATTGCATATATGTAAATTCTTGTGCTTTGCCGATTTTTAAAATTCTGTTCTTTTTTTTTAGTTGGGTTTTTATTTGGGGTCATTTCAATAACATTTGGAAGCAACAGGGGTGAAAAACGAAAATTGGTCCAAACCAAAACCTAAAGCAGCATCCAGTTTTCCTGGATGGTCGAACTACAGCTGATACACAGCTCCGTCACTCCGTCACTCCGTCACTTCACATTGTTTGCAACTGATACACAGCGAGTGTACGTACTTGATGGGGCACAGTGTTATTTTGATACAGTGTACAAATCAAGGTAGCATATCTGCCATCTTAGACATTCATCATTTCTCAGTGTTGGGGACATTCAAAATCCTTTTTTCCAGCTATTTTGAAATTGTTTCCCCCCTTTTGTACTGGGGATTGAACCTAGGGTTCTTTGCACTGAGTTACATCACCAACCCTTTTTTATTTTTCATTTTGAGACAAGGTCTCACTGAGTCATCAAGTTGCCCAGGTTGGGCTCAAACTTATGATCCTCTGCCTCAGCCTCCCAGATTGCTGGAATTACAGGCATGTACCACTGCACCTGGCTCTGAAAAAAATTTTTTAGCTCCTACTTATGAGTGAGAACATTCAGTGTCTGTCTTTCTCTGCTTTGTTTATTTCATTTAACATACTGTCCCCTGGTTCTATCCATGGTGCTGTAAATGACAGAACTTGGTTCTTCTTCATGGCTATATAATACTCCATTGTGCATGTACGCTCACTTTTCTTCTTCTGTCAATAGACACTAGGCTGCTTTCATATGTTGATTATCAGGAATAGTGCTGCAGTGAACCTGGGGTGCAGATGTCTCTTCCAGCTATCAATTTCCTGTCCCTCCCATCACTCTTGTCTACAGTAGTGATGAAAGATAGAGGGAAGTGGGACCCCAAGAGGTCGCCCTGGCCCTGGGGGTTTGTTGTCACCTTGGCGGGGCTGTAAGGAACTCTGCAGCCTCTGCGGAAGGTCTCTCCCTGTCCCGGCTCCTGCATCCCGAGCCTGCTCCTGAAGATTGTGCTAAGCGGACGGGGCTGCCCTGGAAAGCTTGGCCTCTTGATTCCCCTCCACACCTCATGTGTCCCCGTATCCTCCTCCACTCTTGAGAAACTGTAGCAGGATTTTTTGGAGGTGTCACTTTTGAATGCCTCTGTTTGCCAAGAGGAGACTTATTGACAGAAAAACATCGAGCTTAAACTTCCCAGACCTCTATTCGAAGGCTAAAGAATTCCTCTTTCTAAGGTGGCAAGCTGGATAATTAATGGAATATTTGGTGCTTATGTTAGTTTGGCATGAACTAAAGTTACAGTGAAATTTTATTTATTTGGTGCCTATGTACATGAGTAAAACAATCCTTCATGTGTAGTTGATAATTTTTGTTATGTATCATTTACAAACTTTAATGAGAAAAGCACTAAAGATGTTTTTTGAATGCCCTGTTTTGGGAATGCAAAGTTGAGGGAAAAGATTCCTGTAATAGCAAGTTACTTGATGTCTCCTCGGGTGACATATGCCAAATACACAGATTCAATAGATGCCATTTTCCTACCTTTCTTTCTAGGTTTCCATTTCAGGCAGGCCAAGAGCTCCGTTGGATTGTGTCATCTGAGCCCGTCTACTACATGGATCTTCTTAATGTTTTGGACACTTATGTGGGCTGGAGGTTGTATATTTCCTCCTGCCATATTTATTTACTCCCTTTGATCTGGGGTCCTTGATCAGAAACCTGGCCTTAATTATCCAATGTCTATGGGAAAACTCAACCCACTTAACAACATGACGCGTTATAGTTTATAGCTCTTGGAGTGAAAAATGTGGCAAGAAAATGGCGACTACTCATTATCTCTTCTTACACCATGGTTCCAGAATCTTTTAATGAGAGTAAAGATGAGGTAAAATCTACAGACTCTTTAGCTTAGGGAGTTTGCAGTGTCAGTTGACAGGCCCTTAAAATCATTTCCCCTGCATTACAGAACAATACAGAATTGTTTTCTGATGAGCAAATGCACAACTCTTAAAATGGATAAAAGTATAGAACATCAGGCTATTTAGTTTGTGAATCTGACTGTCAAAGGAGGCCTGTTGAATTCATTTGACCTTCAGAATCCAGAGAAACATGACATTTGGTTCTAGAGTTAAAACCCAATTGAGAAAGTATGCCTTTCTAACTTGGAAAACTATTCTAGATGTTTTAATAACCATTCTAGAATATTCTGGAGTGTACTGTCCAGTGGAAATACAATGTGAGCCACATATGTAATTTTTAAAAGGTTAGATTATTAAAACTATTTAAAAGGTTAAAATCAGATGAGACTAACTTAATATAACTTAACCCAATCTATTCAAAATGTTTCAATGTGTAACCAGTATAAAAAATATGTTTATATTCTTTTTCACACTAGGTCTTATTGAAGTCCAGTGTGAATTTCTATTTTCTGTGCTTTTCCAAACAAGGGCTCACTGGTGACATGTGGCTGGTAGCTACCAGATTGGACAGCACAGCTCCAGATCTTTCTTCCCGAACCCAGGTAGTAAGAGGTTGATAACTAATCAAGACTCTTGCCCTGATTTAGAGCAATGGCTTGAACATTGAGAAAAGGAGCTGTTTGGACAGAAATGTGATAGACACGGCAACAGGTGGTTTGCTTTGCCCATGAAATGTTTGTTTTTGTCCAAGGACCACAGAGGGGGGGACCAGCAGTCTGTATAAATGCTTTCATGGGCAGTGGAAGGCGATCTCCTTGGTTTGTACTTCTGAAAACTCAGACCGCAGGGGCGCTGAGAGGCAGATGTACCAGAGTGTACTTTCTTGGAGCCTAATCTATGTAGCTCTAGTGACTGGGTTCAGATTCCAGCTGTACTAATAAAGCTAGAAATGCACATTATCTGACCTCACCCTGGGAGACGCGGTGAATCAGAAACTCTGGACCTGGCACCAGCATTCTGGGTTTTAACAAGCCCCACGGGTGATGCAAGATGGCAAAGTGATTTTTAAAACATCGGTGACCCAAACCCCTCTGATTTTTGCTGATAGAGATGGTTGCTCAGTGTAGAAAGTGCTACTACCCATGGCTAAGGAGCAAAGAGAGGCTTCTTTTAAACACAGTTTTGAACCTTTGGGTAGCTTTGGGATTTGACTGTTTGAATCCAGACCTTTGTATTTGAGGCTCCTCATGTTTTGTTTAGGTTTCTTTGTCAGATGCTGCTGTACAGTGTAACATTTACAACCTTTCCTGGGCTGGCTTCTGCTTATTGGAATCTTCAGAGTTGTAGAACTGATGTAATTACATTCTCCCAGAGTCGGACTGAGCAGTCTAAATTGGAAGAAGCCTCTGGCCATCCTGCTAGAAGGTTCCTACTGAAAACAAGCAACAGCATTGTATTCGAATCTAAAAACAGCAGGTGACAAAGCCAGTTGTCCATTGCCCACAGTGGACTGTCTACACTGTAGCTTCCCTCGGGTGAGTTTTTCATTCTTAGATGATTCATACCATCAGCCAGTCTGTCACATGTGACTCTTCATCATCGATGGTGCACTTTAGATCAGGCTGATTTTTTTCCAGTCCTGGAACATTATGAAACGTGTGTCTACTGACTGGGTAAGGGAGGGAAATGAATGTTCCTAACACTAGCATAGGAGCGGAGGGCCCTCCGTATAGGGGCCATTCTTATTTCTTCTCTGTGTTAGTTTCTTGTGGCTGCTAGAACTAATCACTACAAACTTCCCTGACTTACAACAATGCAAATTTGTTAGCCTACAGTTCTGGAGGTCAGAAGTCCAACAAGCTTCTGTCTGGGCTCAAATAAAGGTGTCAAGAATCTGTGTCCCATACTCTAGGGGACACATCCTTTTCCTTGTCCCTTTCAGCATCTGGAAGCTGCCAGCAGGCCTTGGCTCCTGGCCAGCTTTCCATCATCCAAGGCAGCAGGCCCAGCCTTGGTCACATTGCATCACTCTGACCTCTTCTGCCTCCCTCTTCCATGCTGAAGAAGCCTGTGGGAACAGCGGACCCATCTGGGTGACCTAGGATAATCTCGCTCATTCATCATCTGATTAGTAATCTTAATTCCATCTGGAACCTTAACCCCCCATCCCTTTGCTATGTGATGCAATATAGTCACAGCTTCCAGGGATTAGAATGGGGGGCATCTTTGCATGGGGGCGTGGTCATTATTCCGCTCTCCGCAGAAGGCCACTGAACTTCCCTGTGGCCTCAGTTTCCTCAGAGATTGAAGCCAAAATATGTGAAACACTTTGTCCAGAGCTGATGGCCTCTTGTGAGGGGCTGGGATCTTCCAACACGTTTTTGTGTCAAAGCATCTGCATTGGGTCTTAAAATTATTTCAGTTTGGCCTCCTCCTTCCCGAAGCCTTTTGCTGTTGTTTGACAGCCCCTCTAGTGAGGGCCTCCAATCCTTGCTAGGAGGAATAATTGGAGCATTTGTAAGTAGAAGGCAGGGGAGGAGAAAACCCTTTTTGCCCCAAATAACCTATTCCTATTCCCCCTACTTTAAACACTGAATAGAAAAAAATCCACAAGTATGATGGCCTCCTTTGGATTTTTAAAAATAGGCTTTATTAAGGGACAATTTCTCATTTTTAGTTCGGACTTTTTAGATTTGTCTTTGGCTGGCTCATACCGGCACCATGCCAAATCCTGGTTCAATGAGATCACCTGTCTGACACTTTGGGGAGAATAATTTGTGGAATTTGCATATGGACAGGTTTGGGATGATGTTAAGAAATTGTCTCTAAGTTTTGTGGTTATATGGGAAAATGTGCTTATATTCTCAGTACTTAGCCAAAATGCTTAGTTGGAAAATGTCAGAAAGGATTCGATTGTCAGAAAGGATTCAATTAACTTTAATGTACTTTAGAAAAAAATGAGATGGAAAAAAATATGGTGAAATGGTTTTTAAAATATACAATTGGGTGATGCAAAGGATTTAGATGACCAGATACATGGTTTCTGAAACAATTATTTTTTCTTAATATGCCCTGGAGTGGTTGATGGCTTGGTTTCCCAGGAACTGCCTGGATTCCTTTCCAGCCACTTCGAAACTGCTGTGAGGTGTGATAGAAAAATACAGTGTTTGGATTAAGAAGTCATTACAGCAAAAGATATGTTATTCTTCATCTTCCTCAGCATCTTCCCGCTCGCTTTGAACACACTTATCCCATCGTTCTTGCCACTTTCTGAAGCAGTTCTGGAAGTCCTCTTTCCTGAGTGTTTTTAGTTGTACTGTCGTAGGTGACTCTGTGTCCTCAATAGATTCAAGGCACGGTCATTTTGACTTTTGGGAAGAGCCGGAAGATCCGGTGAGTAAGGTGGAGAGAACATGCCATCATGTTTTTATGACCCTGCCCTTCAGTAGATGGCACTGGACGGCAGCACTCGCCACATTGTTGATCACACCTCTGAAGCCACTCATGGAAGACGAAGTGAATTTGAAGCTATGAAGGGGGCAGTATTGCAAGGGAGTGAATGACAGTAGTGTGTCTTTTTACCGTAATAATTTTTTAAAGTTTAAACATTCATGGATGTATTGATCACACCTCCATCATGTTTCCCTCACTCCTGCTTTATTGGGTCCCCTAAGGAATCTCCCTAGTCAAAGTCCCGGCCAAGTTTACGTGTCAGGAGCTCTTCGGTGGAGTGTAATTGACATTTCCAAGAACCTTGGATTCTTATTGCATTTCCTTGGTCACACATCACAGTTAGTCGTCTGTTTCCCAAAGGAGGCGTCTCTCAAAGATGGACAGTGTGCCTTAATGGGACAGAAGGCCCCTGTCATCATCTGCAGTCCCAGCTGGCGGGTGGTTCCGGTTAGCTGCCTGGGGGTATCAAGGGGCTGCTTTGTGGGAGGGTATGGTTGGGGAAGTGTCCTTTCCTGCCCTGTGACCCAGGCCTCAGAGTGACCTTGAAATACATAGCTGGGGACTGCGTGACCCAGGAAATGGTCTTGTCTGTGCACTCACATGAACTCCAGACATGCTCCCTCATCACTGCAGTGGCTCGCCCGTTATCTGGGGGGTGACACGGCATCACGGTATGTGCATAATGTCGCTTCACATGTAGCCAGGCACCAGGCGCACTCATGTCGGGCATGCAACACTCTGTTACAGAGGCTGGCTTGTGCTGGGAGCCGCTCTTGTCCATTGCCCCCAGCAATTTTAGGTGGCTGTTTTGTGACTCGGGCTTGCAGAAGATTCCTCAGCTCATCTGGCCAGGTCCACCATGCACACATAGCCGCAGTGTGACGTCCCCTGTGACATCTACCACCACAGGACTTTCCATGTCTATCCTGGGTATCTATTGTGGGGCGCTCATCAGAGCACCTGTGCACTGTAGATGAAGTACCTGACTGCTAGTTGCGCCCCCAGTCCCTCCCCTAGGAAACATTCACAAAGGGTACTAGTAAAAATTTGAAGACAAAAATGGAGACCTCTTAGATGTTCACCTGCGTGTCTCCCTTGATGAATAACCGACCACCAGCAGTGTATCAGTGACTTCTGAGGCCACATTAATACACTTGTAGGTGGTCTAGAAATAGCTGAGACCCAGGCTGCATCTTCAGTGTATGTAGGACTTTGAGGATGGCCAGCGTCTTTTGCTGGTGGCTTCTTGCTCGATCTTTGATTAAGGAAGAGTTACCTGAGATGCTTAACCCATGTTCGTCTCCTCCCTGTGACAGATGAATTACCAATAGTTCTCGTCTTCTACGTAGCATGCAACTCTCCATGGCTTTTTGGTTGTTATTATGGAATTTTTCCTTGCTTTTGTTCTTTGATGGTGGTGAAATATGTGTAACCTAAAACTTACCATTGAAACCATTTATTTTTTATTAGTATACATTTGCAGTATGTAATGTTTACATTCCTTGTGTAGAGTTGGTACATGTATATGACACATCTTAATTCCTTATTTTGTCCCCTTTCCCGCCCCCCCATCTCTCTTGCTTCCTCTTTGAGAATGCTCTGTCTCCCTACTTTTACTACCTATCGTTTATTTTGCTCTTTGTTTACACTTTGGGTTTCTCATATAAGAAATCATGTGGTGTTTAAGCCTGTGTGTCTGATTAATTTCACTTAACATCTTGGTCTCAAGGTGCACCCATTTTCCTACAAATGGCTTCGGGCTTATCTTTATGGCAGTATATTTTAAAGTGCTCAATTCAGTATTGTACAATTGGCACCCCTATCTAGTTCTAAGATGTTTTCATCACCCTAAAAAGAAACCCCATACCCATTTAGCAGTCACTCCCTACCCAACCCTGGCAACCACGAATCTCCTTTCTGCCTCTGAGTTCACCTATTCTAGATGTTGCTATAGAGCCCTTTTCTGGTGGCTTCCTGCATCTGCTGATAACTTGTGTGTCCTTGGTGGTCCCACGAACCCCCTTCATTCAGTCTTCCTTTTGCCTTCTCCTATCTCCAGTTGCACGGGTCCTGTTTTCTATAGCTTTGACTCTCTTCTACTTGCATCCAGATGTCAGCTTCTAAAGGATGGAGATGGATGCTAGTTCCCTGTGCTCAAAGAGACTTGGCGTTATTTTGGCCTTTCTATTGTTGGGCTATTCTAGTAACAACTGGAAACTGCAGAACTGGGTTATGGGGTCGGTGACGTAGCTCAGTGGAAGAGCATTGCTCAGCGTGCACAGACCCCTGGTTCCATTCCCACCAACAATACCCACCCCCAGAAAGTAAGCCTAGCTTGGGATTCTATCACTCATCAAGCTGGGGTTCTTACTGAAATGTAGGCACAACAGAGTCCACCTGTTTCAATATACTAAAATGTTAGAAATAACATATCAGTGAGGGTAAGGTTGAAGGAAGGGGATTGCTATGTAGATATATAGGGTACAAATAAAGATTTTTTCAGAATGCCAGTAGGATTAAGGCAGCTATCCTGAGTTTGTTCTTAGCCTTCACAACAACTATGCAAGGTGGATTTTATTATTCTCCCCAGTGAAATAGAAGGATGCAATGTGCAAAGGGAGATTCAGTGCCTGGCTAGAGGCCACACACCTCTTGTGGTGGAGTCAAAAACCTCTGACTCCAGGCTGGGTGTGGTGGTGCACGTTTGTAATCCTAGCGCTTGGGAGGCTGAGGCAGGAGGATTAACAAGAGCTCGAGGCCAGTCTAGGCAACATAGCGAGACCCTGTCTCAAAAAGCAAAACAAGAACCCCAAAATCCTGACTCCAGAATGTCTGTGACCACTCTTCTCGGTCACCTTCTCCCAGCTCTTGAGGAAGGAAACCCAGATGGCACATGGATCGATTTCCTGAGGCTGCTGGAATGAAATGTCAGGAGGGGGTGGCCCAGCAGGAGGAATCCATGTACTCCCATTGCAGAGACTGGAAATCCAAGGCACGGAGGCCAAGAGAGTCCCTCTGAGGGCACATGTGTTCCATTCGTCCTCCCTTCTGTGTTGCTGGAGGTCCTTGGTGTCCCTTGGCCATAGACAGGGTCCTACAAATTTCAATTTCTGCATCCACCCCACATTTCCCCTGTGCCCTTCCTGCGTGTCCACATTTCCCACAAGGAGCTCGGTCCCCCAGCCCTCACCTGAATCCAGTATGATTCATTTTAATAACATCTGCAAAGTCTCTATTTCCAGGGAAGGTCACATTCTTATTTAGCACGGCGGGGAGGGGAGGGGACTGGGACCTAAACACATATCTTGGGAGACACAGTTCAGCCCACAGTAACGTGCAAGTCTCTACAGTGTGGGAGCTCTTAGCTGCTGCCACGCCTGTGCCACTTTGGAGGGTGCACAGCTGTCATTCCTTCTTGGTACCAGCATTGCTGGTGATTACCAGCCAGCTTCCAGTGTTGGAAGTCCGTCCCCAGTTCCTGTGTCCCCAGCACCCTGCAGAGTGTAGATTAAAGGTGCTCCATGCATATGTTTGGAATCTAATTACCCAGGGATACGCCATGTATTGTATTCATTTTCCCCAATATATACTCCTTAATTGTTCTCCTTGAGTGCTAGAAAAGCATAGCCTGTTTGAAATGAAAATGTTTCATCTTATTCTTAGACAGGAATCTTAATCTTTGTCTCTGTTTACAAACTGTTTAAACGAAGGTTTTGACTTCCTCCTGTCTTTCTTAATTTTATACATTCTGAGTAAAAACAGTATTAATATATCCATTGTAAATTGCTGGCAGTTCAAGTCGAAATGTGTCTTTTTGCACAATTATGTACTATTAAGTATTCTCACGTGTTGTTGCTCAGGGTAAGAAAAGATGACATAGTGGTTTTCATCATTTAAGGCAGCCCAGTCTTTTTTTTTTAAATGCTGTGTTTAATTTTTAAAAGTTTGACGAAATGAGAATTTGCTAGTTCAGCAATGGAAAATGTGAAAAATGGGATACCTCAGACACGTTCTCAAAGGAAATACATTTGAAAAGTAAATGTTTGGTTTCTAATCATTCATTAGGTGAAAACTGAAGCACTTGCGTTGCCTCTTTCCCTTGAGCACAGTTTCAGGGCACCCGATGGCATGAAGCAGCTGGACTATGATATAATGGTAATCGGTATCACTGAAGGGCTTAATGTATGGCCCACTCGGTTCTAATTTGCCTGTTTAGCCCAGTCTGCCTATGAGCTCGATACAGTCATCGCTTTTTAAAAACTGAGATTGAATTCACATGGCATATAAACTAAGCCATTTGAAGGTGAACGATTGAGTGATGTTCATTACATCTGCGGTGTTGTACAACCACCAACTCTGCCTAGTTCCAAAGCATTTTCATGTTTCCCCAAAAGAAACATTGTCATCTCTCTTTTAAGAATCGGAAAACGCACCTGTGATTCTAGCACTCGGGAAGCTGAGGCAGGAGGATCGCTGCAAATTTGAGGCCAACCTGGGGCTGCATAGCAGGACTCTGTTGCAAAGAAACAGAAGAATGAGAAAACAGACATGGAGCTCATGGGCCCCTTTTCTGAGATTCTCTGGGAAGCAATGAGGGGCCCATGTTGGAATCTGAGCCCCGGGATTCGAGCCCACTCGACCACTTTCAGAAGATCCGCGCTTAGGGGCGAGCTGTCCCTCGAGGACTCGGTAGTACGGAGAACTTGGGCTCCTTGAATTCCTGATCCTCAGTGAAGAGCAGGTGAGACATCTGCTGGTGCCGAGACTTCACAGAACTCCTTACAGCCTTCCCCTGGGGAATGGGCCGAGCCCTTTCTTCCTTTGGCATACCTGCAAACGGCTGACCAGGCATCTGTGTCTGTCAGCACTTGTCTGTCTCGTCTCACCTAGTCCTGGTCTTGCTCTGGCCTCCTCCCAGATCATATTCAATTGTCACTACCTCTCATTCATGGCTTCTCTTAACCCCCTGCCTCCATGGAACTCCAGTTTCCTCCTCACTTCTCTCTTCATTCTGTTTCTCATTGCCTGATCCATCTCTGAGGTTCCTCCTGCTCTGCCCACCCCCTAAACATTTGCAGTCTGTCCTTGACTTTTCTCCTGGCTCAACAAACCCACCTGGGTCTACTCATATTCTTCTGTGTTTGTGTCGATGACTCTCATCCCTGCAGTTTTAGCCCTGTTCTCTTTCCCACCCCCAGCCTAGGTGACCATACTTGCTCGTTGCCTGGGGAAGCCCAGATTTCTTCTTGTCATCATAGAATCATTGCTGGTGGTGCCCCTGTTACTCCCAGAAGTGACGTACTGTGTAGGAATCCGCCCTTATTCATAGTTGCCTGCAGTCAGTCTCAGTCTGAAAATATTAAATGAAAAATTCCAGAAGTAAGTAATACATTTTAAATTGTGTTCATCCCGAATAGCATGATGACATCTTGAACAGCCCTGCTCTGTCCCGCCTGGGTTGAGAATCGGCCCCTTTCCAGTATATTCACACGGTATGTGCTACCCTCCCCATTAGTCACTTAGTAGCTGTCTTGGTGTCACAGTGCACGTGTTTCAGCAACTCTTATTTTACTTGACGATGGCCCCAAGGTACATGGACAGAGATGTTAACAGTTTGTGTCTGCTGAAGAGAAGTGCTGCTTTTAAGTGAAAAGGTGAAAATTCTGGACTTAATAAAGTAAGAACAAATCTCTTGTCATGAAATTGTGAAAGCAAAAGGTCTGTACCAGTGGCGCTGTTGTACTTCAGACGGCAGCACTTACGGCTGTGGTGCGAGACAGGTACTGAGTTAAGGTGTTGAATGCTAGGTCTTGGTGCTGTGCTTTCAGGCATCCACTGGAACCTGTCCCGCAGGGGTAAGGAGAAACTAGGGTGTGGTCACATGCTGTGGCTCCGCCCTAGGTCCCCTGTCATACTGGATAGAAGGTCCACAGGCAAAGGAAATGCAGCAGATCAAACATCAGTCTCCGCAGTGTCTCATCTGCCTTGAGTTCTTCCATCTTGGTTGATTGTGTCTGTAAGGAAACCCAACGGCTCTTGATGAACTTGTATCTGTTTTCCAGGGATGAAGGGTGATCATCATACTTGGAGGAATAACCAGACCTCCTGGCTTCTACCTCTGACTTTCACCCTGGCAGGGATATCAGGGGCTGCTGCTCATTCCTACTCTAGCTCGGCGCTGCCCAGCAGAACTTTCTTCCAGGGTGGAAATGTTCAGCATCTCTGCTGTCCAATATGGTGGCCGCTAGTCCTCTGTGGCTGCCGAGCACTCGAGATGAGGCTGGTGCAACTGAAGGGCTGACTTTAATTTTTAATTGCCATAGTCGCATGTCGCTGGAGACTACCGTGTATTTGCCTCAGTACTTCTCAAACCTTAATGTGCATATAGATTGCCTGGAAATCGTCAGGAGGCAGAGTCTGTTTTAATACATCTTCAACGAGACTTGCGCTTCTACCTTCTACCAGGCTGTGTGGCAAAAGGGATGCTGCCGTGCCAGGGGGCACACTTTAGGGAGAAAAGCTCAGTCCATCCAATCCAGTGACTGGGAACCCTGGCTCCCATCCGTCACATTAGGAAGGCTGTGCCTACCGGATGTCCTGGCCCTGCCCCACACCAGGACCCAAGGGCGGAACCCACGTGACCCGGGCACTGGTGTGATTTCAGAGTTCCTTGATGATCCAAATATAAGATGAGCCCGGGCTGAGCTGCTGATACAAGACTTAACTAAGGGTCTACGGTTAAGAAAATGGAATTAATCAGTGACCACAAGTCCAACCGCCACTGGAGTTCTGTGTGGCGCCCACTTATCTTCAGCCTTGAACCCCTTAGGGGATCTCTGTGCACCTTGTCTCCAGAATCTGAACCTGCCAGAAGCTAGGGACAGCTCTAACTTCTTTAAATACACTTGGAAGCTGCTAGACTTAACCTCGCAGTTGTAAAAGACTTGACTTTATTGCAAAGGACTGTTTTAGACTATGTGGCTTTTCTGATAAAGTGCATGCAGATGCGATAAAGTACTTGGCACGTATGTGGTCATTGTACAGTTGAGTCCCTCCGAGGACTCTGTCCGAGGAATCAGACCATGTTGGGGCCTCTGTCTTCTGTGCTCATGCGCAGCTCTCGGTTCCTCCCTCCTTCGGCTGGTTATGACTGCTTTGAGTTATCCATGTCTTCCTCTGCCCTCCTCCAGACTTCGAGCCCCTCAAAGGGCCACCATCCTATTCCCCTCTGCCTCTCTAGCCAGGCTACTGTCAGCATCTCCTGGGAAACCGTCCTCGGAGAATCTTGGGAGGCTGTGTCCAGGACTGCGGCGTTGTCTGGGGCACAAGGCAAACACTGCACCAATGCATTGAGAATGTGAAAATGATTTTTGAATTTGCCTTGTTAGTGAGAGTCATAGCAGACCCCCGTAGCCAAGGGATCAAGGTTAATGTGTCACTAATACATGTCGATACCAATCAGGCTGACACTGTGCACTGTAAAGGACACAGCGTCACTACTCGAGGTTCCCTCCCAGGAGTGCAGAACCTCTGCCCAGTCGTGAGGAAATGGATTGGGGTTTGCTATGGAACGTGTAACCAAAACTCTTCAGAAGAGACGAGGTCAAGGAGAGACGGAGGAATCGTCTCAGATTGAAGGAAACTAAGGAGATGTGACAATATTCTGTGGCCCAAGATCTTGCAATAGAAAATGGGCACTAAAGGGCAAACTGGTGAAATCCAAATAAGTTCTCTTCTATAGTAATAATTCTGTGTTAGGTTAATTTTTTTAGGGTTTTTTTGTTTCGTATCAAGGATTGAGCCCAGAGCCTTTAGCACTGGGCTAGCCCCAGCATTTTCTTCTTTATTTTGAGATGGGGTCTTGCGTAAGTCACTGAGCTGCCCGGGTTGGGCTTAAACTTGGGATCCAGGTGCTCCTGCCTCAGCCTCCCAAAGTGCTGGGGTTCCAGGCATATGCCACCACACCTGACTAATTCTTCAGTTTTGGTAAATAGTATATAGTTATGTGATGGTAAAACATAAGCAGAACTTCTGTGAAAGATACACTGGAACTCTTGACATTTTTGTAATACTTCTGAAAATCTAAAGTTATTTCGAAACCAAAAAAAGTTTAAGCAAAGATAATTGAAATGTCACTGTGTTCCTAAAGGGGCACAAAAACATCCCAAGGCGAGATTATTGGTTCAATATAGAAATTAAACTCGGTAAACTAAATAACAAACTGATGGTCCCATAATTTTATCACAACTTCCTAATGTTCTTCAAACAGCTTCAGTAAAATGTAATTCATACACCATATAACTCACCCCTAAAGCGTATAATTCATTGTCTTAATATTCACAGCGTGCAGCACCACACCAGCTGTTTTGGGGTTTTTTTGCTTAGCATAATGTTTTTGAGGTTAATCTATGTTACAGCGCGGATCTGTACCTTACTCCTTTCTGTGGCGCTATATGGGAATAGTATCCCACTGTAGGGGGATTTACCACTTGATCTGTTCACAAGATGGTGACCACCTAATGTCTTTGGATCCTTACACTGATGGCTTTTGGTTAACTCTTAGGGAGGGTAGAATACTCCCCTGTCCTCCCATGTTCCCTAGCTTCTTGGGGTGAGTGTGCACACCATGTAGGCATCCTACACAGTGTGGTGCACTCGCATACACTGTTAACCGCTTTGGAATGTCCTTAGAATTAAGAAATGCCCCAGCGTCTCTGAAAGGGGGAAAATGTGGGTTATGTTATGTGCAAGTCGGTAATCGCCGCTTCTGGGAGCCATGCAGTGAATTGCTTTATTGAATAAGTGTGAGAAAGGAAAGATACTATTCGTCCAGGAATGCTATTGCTAAATTTTGGGGAAACAGAATCTTTTCTGTGGAAACAGCATACGTTGCTTTCTGTGCCATGGAATTTCCCCTCGTTTGACCCAAGGGGTAAAGGAAAACTCTTATGCAACCATCACATTTTAAAAGTTAATCTTTTCTATGTAGGCTGGTTAATAACCAACAACAGACAGTTTTATCTAAGAAAAGATGACTTAAGATCCTACATTTGGCTTTTAGTGAGAGCTGATTTACATATCTAATTCATGTTCTATTAGCAGAGTTATGAGAAATAAAGAAAATGGAAGAAAAACCCATGCTTTGTTTTGGATTGGAGCTAAAAGTCCTATAGTTGTTTTAAATTACTCAAAGAGGACACAGCTCGATGTGGTGAAATACACCTGGAATCCCAGCACTCTGGGAGGCTGAGGCAGGAAGATTGCAAGTTTGAGGGCAGCCCGGGCAATTTAGCAAGACCCTGTCTCAGTATAAAAATTGGGGATGGGGGTGTAGCTCCGTACGAAGGCCTTGGTTTCAATCCCAAGTACCACCAAAAGGTGGGGGGTGCAGAACCTAATAACTATTTGGCGATATGGGGGCGATTTGTCCAGGTCATGGGGTCTGTTCGTGACAGCGCTAGATGCCTTCTCCCCATGGAGGCGTGGCCACTGCATTCCCATCCTGTACTCCAAAAGACTTTGGACGCTCACCTTTCTGTGTTTGCCTTTTAATTCAGGCTGCTCTCCTTGTTCACATCGGTGCTGTGGAAGGGTGAGTCCTGAAGCTGCTCCAGCTTCCTGTGTTTCTCTCTTGCTTTCTGGGGGTTCCCTGATGAGTACCTCACCCCAACGTCATCTCTGAGATCAGCCCCCCCCAAGTCAGGCTTCCTTAAAATATTTGGCCCTGGTAACCAATCTGCCTTTGGGGGACCCTTTCAAGGTCCTGTGTGTGCTGGTACTGGCTCTGTGTCCCCATGGGCTTCCCTGGGTTGTGACATTACCGGGCCTGTTCTTGCAGAGATGGGCATCGATGCTTCCCCACCTGTCAGGCTGCTCACTGATTTCCCATGGTTCTTTAGTACTGCAAGTGGGGAGTCTAGCAACAGATGACCTTTTCACTATTTATTAGTTAAACTATTTATTTCTCAGTTCTTGGGATTGAACCCAGGGCCTTTACACTGAGCTACATCTCTCACTGCTTTCCAGAAAGAAAAGGGGCACCATCTGCTATCATTTCTTATCAGTTTAGGACATAATGAAATAAGATACCATAAAGAGTTGTGGTGAAAAGGCTGATTGGGTTATCACATGTGGACCTGCAGCGTTGGAATTGCTCTCTGGTCTCTTTTGCCATTTCACTGCAGACTTGAAAAGGGACAAAGATGGACCAAAGGGAAATTATTTCTTTGTTGTTTTGCCAAAGACCTCGTCGTCCCTTTCCTTTCAAAATATCCTGGACTATTGAAACCCACTATAATTATCACAAGGCGGCTCTTTTTCTGAGAAGAAGTGAGTGAATTTCCCATTAGGGCATCGTGGTTAAAATAACCTACCAGTGCCGGGACCAGCAAGTAGAAAGTGTGTTCAAAAGCTGCATTCACTCGGGAGGGAGAAAGGACAACCTTTCTCATAATGAGCACTTGGACGTGGCCAGCATGGGGAAAGGCCACACAATTGCCCATTTGGCATCTGAGTGACTACTACCAGCTTGCTTTTGCTCGTCGTGTCCCGGCTTTTGTGGCTTTCTCTGGGGCCGAATCCCTGGTGCCTGCAAGCACAGTTGCCGCTAAGTCCGACTGTCTTCTTCAATGGAGCTCAGGAAACTGTCACTTCGAATGGCTGTAGCATGCAGACAGGACATCTGCTGTGACCTAGAACCGACATGGACTAAGACTGTGTGACATCATCTGTCTTCTGCCGCTTGTTTTTCCAGGATTGCCCCTCGAGGATTTTCTGGGGAAACTAATTATGTAATCTGTAAAAATGTGCACTATCTTTCATCATCAGAGCAGAACGGAGAAGCCTGCTGCTCCTGAAGATTGTTCGCTGCTAAACAAGATGCAAAATGCAGTATTGGTAGAGGGGAGGGGAGATGATTTTAAGGCTATACTGCTTTTTATGATTTTCTGCTGCTTTCTATGATTGCTTGTGCTGAGGACTGAACCCAGGGCCTTCACGCTGAGATACAACCCTGATTCTTTTTATTTTTTGAGATAGGGTCTCACCAAGTTTCTCAGGCAGGACTCGGCGATCCTCCTGTCTCAACCTCCTAGTGTAGTGATGGCGAACCTTTTAGAGCTTTAATGATGCAAACAACCTGCCGCGGCACGCGTGCCACAGGTTCATCAGCACTGTCATAGGGCATTGTGATTACAGGCGTACACTGCCACACATGGCCTATTATGCCAATTTTAAAGTATTTTCATAAAGTAAGTCAGAAGTGAAATGTTTTTTGGGGGGAGGGATGATGTTCACAATCCTTTTTTTGATTGGACCATTTCCAAGAACTCTGCAGTGCCCAGTCATCCCTCAGTATTTCATGGGACTTATCCCAGGAGGCCCTCAAATATTAAAACCCACAATGCCCAAGTCCCTTATAGAGCACGGCATAGTGTTTGCTGTCACCTAGGCACATCCTTCTGTATACTTCAAACCATCTTTAGGCGCCTCGCGCCTAATGTAATGTAAGTACTGTGGGAATAGTTGTTCGACTGTACTGTTAAGGGAATAATAGGAACAAGAAAATAGTCTGTGCACGTTCAGCACAGTTTGTGAATATTTTCTTCCCACAATGAGTTGAATCTGTGGACATGAAACTCCCTAGTACCAAGAACCAGCTCTCCCTTTTACAGCTACTACTTTATATCATTTCTATTGCCCACCTGCCCACTGCGTTACTTAATGTTAGGAAAACAGTGGCTGCAGTTTAAAGCAAAAACCATGCATTGATTTTTGAAGACGTCGCCAAGGCTGAAAGTACGCAGCGCTCTGCTGTGTGTAGTCAGAAGAAACACCCCTGGATGAGTGCGGTTGACTGTCGCCTGCTCGGGCGGGTGACCCTGGGGAGAGAGAGAGGTTGCTGCTGGTGTCTCCCCGCCTGTGTCTTGCCTGCCTCCAAGAGGGGCAAACGCAAGTTCCTTCTTGGATTTTTAGCTTCCAAATACCAAGATCCATTTGATAAACTGGAGTTTTGACTGTGCCATTTGCAGCTTATCTACTGACTGCAGGACTTCACCTGCCCCCCACACACACACACACACGCGTGCGCACACACATACGCACACACCCCTGCCCTCGACATGACCCTACTGCACTGTGCTAAACCAGACTCCACTGCCGATTTCCCCCATTCCCAAGCCCCTAACCTGGAAAGGCGAAGGCGCCTATAGCAGTGGAGGCAGACTTGCCTACGGTTGCTCACGCTTGTCTTTACTTTTCACTTATACCCTTTATCTCTGTTTGGAGTTTTGTGTTGCCATCTGCATATATTACTTTTGTTAATTGAATCTGTCCAGGTTTTTTTTTTTTTCATTTTACAAATTAATTAGAAAACTAAGCGCCTAAACCAGACTTTTCTTCTGTGATGAAGTACAATATTGAGTCTGGAGAGTCACATTGAAAGCACGGCTTTCATTATTGACTTTTTAAATCTATGGTATTTATCATGATTACCAAAAGCCATTGTCGAGAGCCAATATGCTATTAGATGATTGTCAGCTGGCTTTTTATCCGAATGATTTTGAATGTAGACTCTGAGATAAATACCTTACTCAAAGACAAAAGTATGTAGAGGAATTGACTTTAAGGTCTCATACTTAGGTGGTCAAAAAAAAAAAATCTTACAGCTGCCAAAAATGGTTACCTGGTATACTGAAGTTGGTAAGAGCGCCAGCGACTGGTATGCACCGGGTCCTGAGTTCAAGTGCCAGCACTATGGAGGGGAGGGGCCGCAAAGTGGATAATTACCAGACCAGGAACAAAACTACTTGGATATCTACCTACAGGGTTTTCACAAGAGTTCATCTTTGTGACTGTCTTTAAAAACAAAACTGAAACCACACCTCTTTGGGGTCATAGCGACTGCTGTGCCTTGATTAGGCTCCACATGGGAGCCATTTTTTAGACTCAATCTTCACCATACAAGAGTTTTAATTCCTGTGTATTTGAACCAACAGTCATCTTTTATTCTTCCCAATGGGGGTTATGTAACGTTTTCTGTGCACTGTTCTTAAAATCTGTAAAACCAAAATAAATCGAGGGATGCGGGGGGTGTTGATGAGGAGAAAAGTGGGGGGAAAGGAAAACCAACTGTAACAAGGATTATCTTATTTTTCTTCGAAAATTTAATGTTCTTCTAAAATTTTTCTTCTAAAATTCTAGGTATAGAATCCATCTGACTCACCAATAAGATTTTCTTTCAACTCCCTCTGAGATATTTTTCTTAGTGCATTAGCACCGGGTGATGATTCGGTTTTGCTCTCAGTTGCCGAGGGAATAAAACACGGCTTTCTTTTTCACCCTGGTGCTGGCATGGAGGAAGGGGAAGAAGGAGATGACGAAGCCAACAGGCGTACGTTGGTGAGGTGCAGTATTCATTTATTTCAGGAGCCCTCCATCCTCGCTTTTAAGCACTGTTGAATGCTCTGTGGGTGGTAGGAGCGTGTGTGGGAAAGAGCTTAGTTATAATAGCTGACATTTATTGAACACTTGCTATTCTAAGCACATTATATGTATTAACTCATCTAATCCCCATGACAACCCTATGGATTAGCAAGGTGCAAATCTTGACTCCTCCACTTCCTAGCTGTGTAAACTTGTGCAACTTCAGATTTTTATGAAATAAAACTATCCCTTAGGGGTTGATGTCAGTAGTAAATGAGATTATAATTATAATGCATTTAGGACTGTGCTGAGCATATAAAAGAACTGAATAAATGGTACAGAAATACAAAATCTGTTCATACAAAGACTTAAAAGTATATGCTTATAGCAGCATTACTCATAAAAGCCCCAAACTGGAAAATAACCAAAGTGTTTCAACTGGTTAACGTATTAAAAACCATATATGGCATATCTATGCTATGGAATACTACTCAGCAATGAAAAGGAAAGCATGACCACATGGAAGAATCTCAAACATTATGCTAAGTGAAAATATGAATACAAAGGTACTGCATGATTTCATTTCTATGACAACCTAAAAAAGCCAAACTATAACACCATAAAGTAGATGAGTGGTTGCTAGGAATTAAGGAGATGAGCTGCAGACAAGTATTAGGACACCTTGTAAACTAGGGAAGCTGTTTTATATCTTGATTGCGATGATTATGCAACTGTATATAATTACTAGATTTCATCAAATTGTATAGTGAAAAATGGGTAAAGTTTGTGTGTAAATTATACCCCAAAGCTAGAAAAACGCACTTGCCACAAATTGGAAGTATGTATAACATTAGACTTTCTTATGTTTTAGAAGAAGAGAGTGAAAAATCTTGGACCACAACCTGGTAAGGGGACTGTTTGGTTTATTTCAAAGGAGAATCGATGTGAGTGATGTTGAGCCCTCTCCGTATGCCTGCCTGCTTTTGAGGGAACAGAGGGTGACAGCAGGGGACCCATGAGAGTCTGTGTTCTTACTGCAGGGAAGGCACAGTTACTTTCTAAACAAGAAATCCCATGAGAATTCAAGATGCATGGTACTGAAAAGTGTGCGGAGCACAAAGAGGGGAGAGCTTTTAGTGGAGACAGGAATGGCCAGGGAAGCGCCCTGATGGAGCTCGGACTTAGAGGTGTTAGATCTGAGTATGGCTGCGCCGAGATGTGTTGGGAAGCCTCGTGCTGCCAAAGGACTTTGGGGCTTGCCAGACGGGGCTGCAGAGTGCTCCTGACTGTCCCGTGGTGTGCTGCTGTACCCTGGTTTCTGCCCCAGTTGTGACAACTCTCCCCAACTCCAAGTTCAGTGACGTCACGTTGGTAGCTTAAGATTGATTTAGCCATAGTAGGAGTGTTTACATCTTGAAAATCAAGTGCCCCAAGACCCAGCACCTCCCTACCCCAAGCCAGTTGTTAGCCATTTGCAAGCACACCGTGACTGTAATCCTGAGCAATCATGAACTCGAGAGGAGGGAGCAGCAAGCAGAATGATGTAGAAGTGGCTGAGGAGGTGTGGGGAGAGCAACAACAAAAGAGAGACGAAAAGGCACAAGTACTTAATGCTGAAAGAGGACCGTTCTGTGCCATTTCCAAGAAAATGTATACAGTAGGGTGCCCCAGCCCAAGCACAGATGTAAGCAGCAGCTCTGATAAAGAACGAGGTGTTTCACCCCTTCAATAAAAGGCGCCCCCTCTTGCCTCAGCTTCTCTGTGATGTCCGAGTTCTCAACTTGCGGCGTGCGCAGTGCAGAATCAGGAGCCCTCTTTGTGCCTCGTGGCTTTCTTCTGGTTTCCGTGCCCAGAAGGCAATGATTGTGGCCGAATTCATGAAATCTCCAGCTGACCCTTAAAATAGCATTGCCCGTACTATAAGCTTGCTTCCGCGTTCGTCTGCCTCATTAAAGCGCAGACACCAGAAGAGCCGGGAATTGTGTACGTGTGTGTATCCTAGCAGCAGCAGTGCACAATAGATGCTCCAGAAATGCCTGTTGAATTTGGGTAATTTCAGTGTTCGCTAACATGTAATTATCAAAAGGTCAATTAGCACTCTGTGGCATAAAACAAACCCAAGCCTTTCCTAAAACCTCCCGAAGAGTACTATTGTGCTGTGCATATCACAGGCTGGGATCCTGGTGTCTGCCCGCATGTCTGTCTCTTTGTACAGCGCTGCCATTTCAGCTGTTTACTGGCAAGATTTCTTCCAAGTCTAAGATGCTGCAATTCTAAGAAGAGAGCTCGGGCTTTGTGGGCTTAAGACCAGGACACTTGATTGCTCTAGATTAAGGTGAAAAGTTGTGTACTACGTAGAAATTTGCTGTGCTTTTGTTTGACTTCTTTGTACCGGATTTGAGGAATGAAAGATGACCTATAAAAGCCATCACTGTGCTAGAGATGTGGCTCAGTGGTAGAGCACCCTTGCCTGGCATGTGTGAGTCCCTGAGTTCAATCCCCGGTACCACCAAAAAAGAAAGCAATCTTCGATAAGCGATGTCGGCTAATCATTATTGTTTCATTCTCTTCTATTTCTCTTGGGCCTCATCTGAGATATGCTAATACCTCCCCTTCTCCCACATCCGGGCTGTATTCCTTGGAACCTGGGAATGTGTCGCCTTATATTCCAAATGGCAAAGGAGACTTTTTTGCAGATGTGATTAAACTGAGGCTCTTGAGATGGACAGATTAGCCTAGATCATGCAGGTGGGCTCTGTCACCACAAGGGTCCTTCTGAGAATGAGGCAGGTTACTCGGAAGGAGAGGTGAGGATGGGCGCAGAGATGAGAGGGACAGAGATTGGAAAGGCTTTGAAAAGTCAGGAAGCTGAAATGGGCAAGGAGATGGATGCTCTCCTGGAGCCTCCAGAAGGAATCCTTGACTTCAGCCCAGTAAAACCGATTGCAGACTTCTAGCCTCCAGAGATTTAAGAGAATACATTGGGGTTGTTTTAAGCCACTCGATCTGTGGTCATTTGTTCCAACAGCGCTGGGAAACTAGTCATCGCAGATTTTGAGGTTTAACTAGAGCATCTTTCGCTCTCCACACGCACTTGAACGTGCATGGGGTCATGGGGGATCTTGGTACAGTGCAGATCCAGATGGGGTCCGGGAGGAGCAGGAGGTTTGCAGCTGTCTGGAGCTCCCAGGTGACCCCGAGGAAGGCTCTGGAAGAGAGAATTCATGCTCTGGGCGCCTCTGTCCCTGATGGCTTTCGGTCAATGTTACTAAAATACTAGATCCTGGTGGGGCTCTTAGTTTTTAGGAGCATGTGGAGAATTAGAAAATGTTTCCAGGCAAGCCACAAAGGCTTGGAGTAGGGCCAATGGGGGAAAGAAGGAAAGAGCTGCAGTTATTCAGCCTGAAGAAAAGAAGGCTAAAGGATGATTTAATAATGGTGTGGAAAAAAGCGGAGCGGTAATAAGTGGGAAATGGTGATTAACGGTGCCTCATCTCTGCCGCGCCAGCTAGAGGATAAAATAACAGCAAGAGGAATTTGGGTTTGGGGAGTTGGTACTGGCGGGGAAGATTGTGGCTCCTCCCCGCCATTTGCTAGGTGGTTGAAACCTAGGCTGAGAATGACCTTTGGAAGTTGCAAACAAGTGGGGGAGCCTGGAGTAGAACCCATGGCCAGAACATGTTCTCTGCACCACCTCACTGAAGGTTGTGCTGCAAGTGTAAAGATTTGGGAGTTGCTCATTTGTTTTTTTTTCCTTTAATTCTGTGGTACTGGGGATTGAATCCAGGCTCTTCATGCTGAGCTACATCCCCACCTGTTTTTCATTTTTTCTTTTGAGACAGAGTCTTGCTAAGTTGCCCAGGCTGGGCTCAAATTTGCAGTCTTCCTGCCTCAGCCTCCCAGGGTACTGGGATTACAGACATGCTCCACTGTAACTGATTTAAAATTGGGGCCATCTCGGAGAGCCTTCCAGGGTGATAGAAGCATTTTGTGCCTTGCTGTTGGGTTTGTTTATCAGCTGTGTGCCTGTGCACACTTGTCAAACTCCTAAGTTGTGGACCGGACATCATGTGCTTGCTCGTGTGCCTGCTACTTAGCAACTTAGAAAATTTTCCTAGCATTTGGAGAATGAACATGCTCTATCCTTCCTAATCTCCCCGAATTGGAAAACATTCCCACTGCCTGTCAGAATTCACTAGTTAAATCTCAAAGGCATATTCCCAGAGTGGATTTCTGCATAGTGGTGAGAGACCACAAACAGCACCACAGATGAATTTCACAAGTGTGTTCTTGAGTGAAAGAAACCCGACCCAAAAGAGAATGTGTTCCGTAGGATTGCATATATAGAAAAGTCAAAACTGAGCAAAGGAATCAGTGGCATTGAAAGTCAGGGTTGTGACCAGCTTTGGGGGGGAGCAGTGCACTAGGAGCACAAAGGGGTTGTCTAGTCGCATATATACAATTCATGAATATGAAGCAAGGGCCAGGTTTGTCATTTTCTTTATGTGATTATATTTCAGTTGAAAGTCAACTTTAAATGGGGCTCTTAGAAGGAGAGCAGAGGAACGTTGTGCAAGCCAGCCTTTGAAGAATTTGGTTGTTATTCATTTTAAAGGAGCACAGGTAGAGGTCATTGAATTAGGAAATATGTGTGCTTTTCTAGAATACCGGGGAAATACTTGCTACAGAGCAAAATCTCCTGTTGAGGGATCATATATTTAAATTCCATTTGTAAACCAAAGGGACGCTATTCTATAGTCTGCTTTCTCAGGGAACTGGTACAGTCTGTCTTTCATGAAAAACCTCCGAAGCCATCAAGCAGCCCTCGGTTCCTTTTTGGCCCTTTGTAGTGCCTCAGAATGAAAGAATGGGGTCATTTTTAAAAGCAGCAGCTTGCGATAAATAGTAATGTTGTTCGGAGACCCTTTAGTCATGCCAGGCACATTTCCTTGCAGCAGCCGCTGGGAGAGCTGCGCTTGGGTTCAGATGGTATGAAGTGGTTCAAGGCGAGCAGCTGGCCAATTGAAACTGGGCAGCCCAAACCCTGGGTCACCGAAGCCACATCTGCTTCCTGCCATTGGCGGTGTCCTTTCACACTAGCATACCTGCAGTCATTTCATCTTGTGACACCATACAAGAACCTGTTGACACGGCAGAGCTGAAGCTGAAATGCTGTATTTTTTAGTACTCGGATCAAACCTTTGGGTACTCTACACTGAACCACATCCCAAGTTCCTCCCTTTTAAAATTTTTTACTTTGACATGGGGTCATGCTAAGTTCTCCAGAGTGGCCTTGAACTTGCGCTCCTCCTGCTTCTGCCTCCTGAGTAGCGGGGATTATAGGTGTGAACCACTGTGCCCAGATGAAATGCCCGTTGTCATAAATAAAGTTTTATTGAGATGCAGCCATGCCCATTCTTTTGGTATTATCTATGGCTGCTTTTGTGCTATAATGGCAGAGCTGAGCAGTTCTAACAGAAACCAGGAGGCCCACAATAAACCTAAAATATTTACTCCCTGACCCTTTACAAAATACTGTCACATCTTACATGTGACATCATTGACTGAAATGTTGCTGTGGGAGACATGACCATACTTTTATTGCTTGTATGTTCTGCTGGCCACATGTGGTTTCACTGATGTTTTCCACTAACTTTGAAGAAGATCTTCAGTATTCTTATTTCTTCAGAGGAGCTTGATGGATGTTCAAAAAGTTAAGTGTGTTTCCCAAAATCCCATGCATGGTTCAACCAAGACCCAAATTCCCGCCCCTTGGACCCATATCTGTCTACCTGCTGCACAGACTTTAGACTCGAACTTGTACCTGGGAAGACTCAATCAGGAAGGCGAACATGTGATTCAAAGTGTTGGCATATTTCATTTTTATCCCCCCTCCATAGAATATCTTGGGCTGAATCTCCAATTCTGTTTTCTGTTTCCTTCTTGCTGTCAGTTATGGTGGTTCTGACCTCACAAATTGGTTTTTACTTTATCATGTTAATGCTTTCAGCAACTCCTGTGTTCAAGGTAATTGCTAGCTTTATTGTCCTGCCATTATGACAACTGTTAGTATGATGCAGAATAATCAATGATATTCACCTCCCTGACTATGTTCAGTTGTTTCCCCATTCGTTTGTTTGTGAGTATTTATGCTGAGTCCATGTACACATCTGGCCTCCTGTCAGTGACTGCGGCACCAGCTAGCCCCCTGGGGATGGGAGGCAGCGTGTGGTTTTGTCGGAAAGAACAGGACATGGTATAGGTGCTGCGAGTGTTCGTGGATGCTAAAGCACTAAAGAAAGAGCTTGCGGAAATCCTGGCAGTTCTATTTTCTCAACATGTTTTGCGTCGGTCCGCTTTTCTCTAATTCTCTTTCTACCCAGTCTGACGTATCGTGATCTCTTATCTGAATCACTGTACCAACTCTAAATTTCTCCCACATTTATTTTTTGAAGACTTGTATTGAGGTATAACTTGCATACCATAGAATTCTCCCCTTTGTTTGTTTTGAGGCTTTTGGCTATGCTGGGGATCGAACCCAGAGCCTTCGCGTTGAGCTACATCCCCAGCCCCCGTTTAAAGTTTGTTTTCTTATTTTGAGATGGCGTCTGGCTAAATTGCTAAGTTGCCCACTCTTGGCTCAAAGTTAGATCCTTCAGCCTCAGCCTCCCAGAGCGCGGGGATTACGGGCAGGTGCCACCACATCCTGCTATCTGCTGTCTGACACATTCTCGTTTGAATCCCTCTAGCAGAATTAAAGCCTAGATAAAGTCTCGAAGCTGTTGTCGCCAGTTAGGCAGTAGGCTCTGCGAGGGAGAACTTTGTTGGGCTCTGCTTGTGGCGTGACATCTGTCCTGGGAGCAAAGGACGCAGGATTGGCCCGGGAGAGAAGTGCGGCTATGATGTCATCACAAGCAAGGTCTTGCTCGTCCCATAGGGACTTCCGGAGCCGGGGAGGCTCTGCAGAGTTGGCCTTTTTACCTTCCTACTGACCGGTCATTGAGTCCAAGCATGCCCGTGAGAAGGTGACATGACCGTGGGTGGAGTGCAGTCACTAGGAAGAAGTCCTCAGCTGTAATTGTCATTAGTCTACTCTGCCAGCAGCTGGGGTTCATGAGTGTATTTATTTTGAGGGAAGATCTGGGTGACATGGCAGCGTTCTCTGTACAGCCCCTCATCTCTCTCTGTACAGCCCCAGAGAAAGTGGTCTCAAGTTTCTTCCGGCCTCAGGACCTTTGCACACACTGTCTCTGCTGGGAGGAAGGTCTCACCCCTCTACCCATCCTGAACCTCTGGGTCACCAGTTCTGGGTTCCTTTAAGCCACAGCTCAAACATCACTTTCTCCAAGAAGTCTTCTGGGACCCAGTCTGAGTCGACCCTGCATGTGCTCCCAAGGTGGCTATACCTTCGGGCTTCGTCCTTGTTGGACACTGGCCTTTCTCTGTGATCCAGGAACTCCAGAGAGGAGCCTTTGTCCACTTGGTCCCCTCCATATCCCTGGTGTCCTTAGGAAAATGTCCCAGCATATCATGAGTGTTTGGCAAATACTGTATTTGTTGAGTGAACAATCCAGGAATGACGAGCTAGAGGCCTGAGGCAGGGGCAGGGTTTAATTGAGCAGTTATCCTTGCTAAGACCATCTCAGGGCCCTTCTGTCTCATGTGCTGTGTCTCTAGTGTCTCCTAGTTTTCCAGTTCGTCTCCATAGTACTGTCACGGTTACATTACCCCAGAAGCTTGTTGGATATCCGTGACAAAAATTTCACTGACAGGGAAAGTTTTGCTCAAACACCAATGGCCAGTAAGACAGAAATCAGTGTGTTGACTCTAGCTATGGAAATGAGTATCTAAGTAGAAAAATAACCCGAACCAATTGGCTCACAGTATCTCCTAATAGTTTTCTGTGTTTCCAGCCCGTTTTCCTGTTTGCTCCCATCGCCTCCAGCGTTTCTGTTTGGTTCCCATCCTGCGCTGTCCCTCTTCCCCGTCTCTGGTGGGCCACTCCCACACTTGAGGGAGCGTTGCTGACGATGCTTAGTAACATACGCCTTGTTTGCAAGTTTGAGTAAATGTCCCAAGACCCTCTTCCGGCCGGCTAGCTCCACGAGGGAGAGATGAAGGGCCAAGGAGGAAGCATGCATGAACATGTTTGGGGTGCAGGGGGCCCAGCTGAGGGACACGTGTGATGTGGGATGGGTGTTAGGGTCACACACAAACATGTGTGACGTTCGTTGATTTTTTTTTTTGGTAGCTCCCTTTATATTTTTCTAATGGCCATTGAATATTCATAGAGTGCTAGGCTTAGGCTGTAGGTATTTCTTCTCTGCTTCGTCTTTTATGCATTAAAAAAAAGCTAGCAACAGAGAATTTTTTAGAAATTCAACTAATATTTAAACTACTATATTAGTAAAATTACTTGTAGATGGACCTTGTTATTAAGCTAGTGTGAAGGCTATAATGTGGAGGGCCCTTTTGGTTTTATTATAAAGTCCAATATGGGGAGTGACTCATCTGACATGATGTATGGGAGCCATTTTCTAATGCATCAGCATTAATCCACTTATGGCTGAGCGGCTAGCGGATTAGCAAACACTTCCATTTTCTAGAAAGAAATAGATATTGTGAGGCCCTGAGTGATGCCAACAATGAAGCTGAATAGAATCATAATTCATGTAGCCAGACTATGCAAAACTGTAAGTAGGATTAATGTTGTGTTAGAGTTTAGACGGGCTATTTATGTGTTACATTTGGAAATAACATTTTGAAATCCATAAAGAACAAGGGTCCTTATTTGTTTAAAGAACTCTTTTGAGAGAGAGCCTCATTGGTAAATATTGATATTGGGTTTTTGAATACTTATATTAATGATTTTTATTAGTAGCATTCTTTAAATGATTTTATTCCTCTCAACTAATTTTTCTGCCAAATTTTTCTGCTGAAAGCTGTTTCTGTACTCTGACAGAAGCTCATGTGTAGGGATGTTTGCAGACATTTAAAATGGTGTTTTCCTTTACTTCAAATACCTTAAAATCTCATTTCTACATCATCATTGGCTTGGATTTGGGGTTTATATGTTTATGTGTTTAATATGGAAATGTGACAGATGATGGGAAAGATGTCATGCAAACAGACATGTTGACTAAACAAGGAAAGCATTTGCTTGTCTTTGTCCATTAATCTCACTGGCATAGGTCATAGAAAGCATGTACCATTTTCATACATGCATCTAGTAAGGCCAAGAAAAGAGTGATTTCTTAACTAAAGTGTCCCACCAACAGATAAGCAGATAAAGAAAATGTGGTATGTGCACTTGATGGAATACTATGCAGCCATTAAAATGAAACCTGACCATTTGTGGCAATGTGAAAGGAACAAGAGATCGTTATGTTAAGTGAAATATGCCACTCACAAAAAGATTATTGCATGATCTCATTCATACATGGAAGCTAAAATAGTTGATCTTATAGAAGCAGAGAGTAGAATGGGGCTACCAGGGGCTAAGAAAAGTAGGGGAGAGGAATGGATGGGAAAGAATTGGTCGAGGGGTACTATATTACGATTACCTAAAAGGAGTAAGTTCTGGTGTGCTGCAGCACGGTGGGGTGACTGTGTTAAATGGTCATGTAGTATGTATTTCAAAATAGCTAGAAAAGAGAATTTTGACTGTTCTCACCGAAAGAAATGATGTGTCCGAGGTGATGGCTGAGGTTACTCTGATGTAATCATTACATGATGTATATGTGTATTGAGACATCACGGAACACCCAAATATGTACAGTTAGGTGTCAATGTAACAATTAAAGTAAGCGAGTGACTTCTGCATGTGTTGGCAGTTCACCACAATAGTGGTATTGGCCTACAAAACACAAGTCGCAAATAGGGAAGGCGATTAGGCAAAGGAGAAAAAGTGAGCTGAAAAGAACCAGTTGCTACGGTGAGAAACCCAGATTTGCTGTGGTTGGTCAGAGTCCGTCTTTACACTTCCCTTCCAGAACAAGGAAGCAGAGGTGTAAGCCCAGAGAGAATGTGAGGGTGCCTTTAGGAGGGTTTGGGTTTCAAGGGGGGGCTGGGAAATATCTGGCATTGGGCTCAGGAGTGTGGATTAGAATTGCACAACTCAGCCTCAAAATTCTGGGGTTGACTGGTGCTGCAATCGTTAGGTGCAGGGGAATTCATGTTCTGTCAGGCAATAGAAGGAGGGGGAAAAAAAGAAGGAGGGAAAAGGAGCAGCCTTTGAGTAGGAAGCTCTGAGGTTTAAATGTTATAGAGAGGCAGCCAAATGGCAGAGGAAGGGAAGGTGAAAAATTAAAGGACCAGAAAGGAGCAAAGGGTGGAGAGCAAGGATTTGGGCCTGGGGGTCCCCACCCATCCCTCCCAAAATGGAACTCCCCATTTGGTCCTCGGTGCCTTTCTCAGGAGGACACGACTTCCTGCTGGGTGGAAATGGGTAACAAGAGCCACTGATTTGGGGGTTACCCCAGGCTCTGTGTGGGTGTGTGTCCCTTACAGAGCACGTAGCCAGAAATGGGCACCTGCTAAGGGGAAGCTTCCTTGTGAAGGTCCTAGCTGTGCTTTTTAGAAGCAGATGCATCCAATAAAAGTGGCAGAATATTTTAACAATACATGAAAACTGACTTATAAATGTCTAACTAGTGGTAAGCTGAAATCTAAATAACTTCTGGTTGAAAATAAATACACAAAAATATTAGAGCGAATTTTCCCTCTCAACATACTCTTGCATAGAAAAAATTCAGTCTGTCTTCTATGTATATGGGAAGCATTTTGGTTTGCGGAATAGGCTGTTGGAATGGATTAGATGGAAGGCCATTTCATGCAAATGGACAAAAAGTCTGTGAGATGGAAATTGGCAGGTAGGCTTAAGTAAATACCGAAAGAGCTGGACGCCTTTCAGGTGCTCAAATTTCCCCTGTACAAAAGAAAACATTCTGCTAAACAATAGAAGTCACCCGAATACAGGAAGGCAAGGTAAATCCCAGCTTTGCTGCTTCACTTGATATTAAAGACAATGAGCTGGGCGTGGCGGTACGTATCTGTAATCCTAGCTCTCTGAGAGGCTGAGGCAGGAGGACCACAAGTTGGAGCTGAGGGGAGCCACCTGGAGCTATCCACGCCTAGAGACTTGGCAGTCACCGTGTTGTAGCCAGCTGGAATAATAACTCTGATACTGTTTCAATAATACTGAATGTACTGAATTGTTGAAATTATGCGGTGGGATGTTTGACGGTCACAGGATACGTATGTGATTGATTCAACATCTTCTAACTGCCTGGAGACTAAGGCACTGGAAGTTTTTGCTGTCTGTCAAGCATCAGTCAGATATGAAATTGAGTTTTCCCAGTGACTTTTAATACACCAACATTTGTATTAAGAGTTCTTTCAAAATGGAATTCGAGGACTCCAAAATAGCAAATACTACAAAGCTGTAATGTAAGGTTGGCATAAAAGTAGACATAGTCCAGAAATCTTCATTTATACTCAATCATCAAAGGTACTAAAACAATTAAACAGAATACTCTTCACCAAATGCTGCTCGGATGACTGGATGTCCATGTAAAAGAAGAAACTTGGACCCACGCTACATACTATATGCAAACAATAACTCAAAATAGATGGTAGATATAAAAGTTTGATCTATAAAACAGAACAGGAGAAAACATTCACGCCCTTGGGTTAAACAGTGGCTTCCTGGGTACAACACCAAAAGTATAAGCCACAAAGGGGAAGACAAATCGTAGTTTATCAACATTAAAAATGTTCGTGCTACAAAGGGTACCAACAAAGTGAAAAGATAATCCAGAGTGGAAAAACATATTTAAAAATCTTACCTCAAAGGGACTTGCATCTAGAACTTGTAAACTCTTACAATGCAGTAATTTAATTAAAATAACACAAAAATAGGTAAAGGATATAATAGGCATTTCTCCAAAAAGATGCACAAATGTTCCTAAACGTAGGAAAACATGTTCCACATTGCTGGTCTTTTGAGACATGCTGATCAAAACCACGGTGAGCTGTTGCTTCTCACCCACTGGCTGGTCAGACTCCAGTGAGGGTGTTGAGAAGTCGGAACCCTCATACTGTTGACGGGAATGTAAAGTAATGCACCGGCCACTTTGGAAACATCTGGTTAAACAGAGTTGCCATCTGACCCAACAATTCCACTCTTAGGTATAAAGCCAAGTAAATGAAAACTTAGGTCTACACAAAGACTTATCCGCTAATGTTCATAGTAGTAGTACAGTATTCATAATAACCAAAAAGCAAAAACCTCAACATCCACTTGGTGAATGGGCAAATAAAATGTGATTTGTCCTACAGCGGAGTCTGACTCTGCGATCAAAAGAAAGGAAACCCTGACGTGTCGCTATGACAGGGATGACCTGTAGAGCATGCTAAGTGAAAGAAGCCAGTCACAAAGGACTGCCTAACATCTGTCCAGAAATAGTCACGAAGGGCCACATTGCATATGTCCAGGAAAGGCAGACTCAGGGAGAGAGTAGCTCGCCGATTCCTTGGGACCAGAGTTCGCAAAGGAGGTAGGGAAGGGAGGAATGAGGGTTGTCTGAGTGGGGTCAGGCTTTCTCTTACGGGCACCGAAACATTCACAAGTAAAATTGTGGTGACAGCTGCAACCATAAAATTTGAACAGGTAGAAAGGAGGTAATATACTAAAAAGTCATTTAATTGTATACACTTTAAATAGGTGAATTATGTGATATATCAATGATATTTCAGTGAAGCATTTTTAAAGGGAGGACTCTGCTTTAATCATGCATTGTAGCCAGTGAAAGAAATATGTTGAGGAAATGTTAATAATCCTTATTCTATGTCTTGCCTATTGTCTCATATTTTGATTCAGGAAATATACATCTCTAATTACGTCAGTGTGTACCTGAAGTTGATCTGTTTGGACAGATCTTTTTTACCATGGAAATAGTTGTTCTTTAATCAGGTCAATAAGACAATTACTTCTGGCAGATTCCTGTTCATAATTGAGGTCATTTCAGGCTGTTGGGCTTCACAAACCACAGGTGGAATTTGAAAACTACTCAGTGTTCTTCCGCATTGAATCCTACCAGTGTAGTGTATTAGATTGTACATTTGCACTTTACATGATTGTTTGCCAAATTTTTCCTCTCTGGTAATGAAGTGCTCTTGATGATTTCTTATTTTGACACAGTCTCGCTGTGTGCCCCATGCCGATCTCAAACTCCCAGACTCCAGCAATCCTCCTGCCTCAGCCTTCCTGTTAGCTGGGACTACGAGCACGCACTTGGCTACTTAACACTGTCTTAAAAGAGATATGATACTGTGTGGTTCTTTGTTATTTGAGATAGGAAAATTATACCTTTATTTTAAAAACCAAAGGACATAAGCATTGCAGATGTCTTAGTAGTTGCTATTTGAAAAATAAGTGAGTTCTTGTTGAACATGACCACGTTTTTCTAAACCTAGGCTAGTTGCTATGTCATGGAATCAGACCCCTTCAAAGTCTTTAAAGAATGGAAATACTTAAATACATCTATGTGACAGCGTGAGAACCAAATCTTGATTCCACAGAAGCTGTAGCCCTGGGGCTGGGCCTGAGAATGAATAAAATAGAATTGGAACTAGAGGGAAAGGGAAGAAGGGTGAAAAGTTGCATGGAGGCGACTGAGAGGGAGTCTGGGGGATGACGGGATACTAGGTTTGGCGAAGAGGAGGGCGATCCACCGCGTGAGCCCCGTCAGCCAAGCAGCAGTTCCACTATAGACTGGGGCATGACTAGTGAAAGGGTTCTTTTGGGGCAGACCAACCTCAGTCTGGGGTTGGAGGTGGGAGAATGGAGAGGTGGTGACTGGCCCGAGGCCAGGAGAGGTTGAAGAAAGGGGCAAGGAGGGATTTGAATGACGAACACCTCTGTAGTAACTCGTAGAACATGGGGGATCACAGCTGACTAATCCGTGTTTTCTAGAGGAAGCACAGCAGTGCACGGCATATGGCGGAAACGTTTGTAAAGTGAACGACTATTCCCCACAGTGTGGTGATGTGGGAGTGTGTTACTCCGCCTGCCCTGCAGGTGTCAGAATGATGTCCAGAGAGGTGAAGTTAGAAGTTCTCGAAGGGACTTGGCTGGCAGTGGCAGAGCTACAGTTCTAAGTCCTGCGGCAAGGCTGTGGGGAGGGTGGACTTGCCTGGGAGCCAAGGAGAGCGTGGGGAAGGGTGAGGGAGGTGTCCGGTGGGCACTGAGGAGATGAATTCAACCGTGCATGTTTGCAATGTAGAAGGAGGTGAGATATCTAAAGGAAAGTATGTGTCTATGGAAATATATGTCTGAGTGCACATGTGCATGTTTACCTGTATGTGTATATACTCGTCTGTTCACATATGAATGTATATATGTGTTGCACGTATGCACATACGTGAAAAGAAGCACGTATGCACCTGTATTTTGCATCCTTCTGAATTTAAAGTATTCTAAGTTAAAGTCATCTTCCCTGAGCCGATCACACCACCTCCATCCTCCCTTCCTTATGTATGTATATAAGTATGTGCATGTGAATCTGTGTATGCACCTTGTGATGGTTTAGAGCTGGAGTGACCCCCAAAGCCTCCTGTGGTTGGAAGGTGATTGGAGCATGGGGGCTGCTGTGCTGATCAGTGGCTTAGTCCACCGTTGAGTTCATAGCTGACTTCTTCTCAGGAGATGGGACCTGATTGGAGTGAGTCACTGGGGGTGCGACTCGGAAGGGCGTATCTCCCTGCTTGGCTCCTCCCTGACCACCGAGTCATGAGCAGCCATCCTGCAGCAGGCTCTTCCACCACACCCTTCCCACCTTGGAGCCGCCCGACCCTGGGCTGAAGGCATGAGCCAAGCTAGCCTCTCCTCCTCTAAGTTGTGGGTGCTGAGTTTTTTGTCCCAGCAATGAGCAAGTGACCAAGACGCATACATACACATATGCACACACGAGTGGGTACAGCTTAGAATCGAAGGCTTTTGACTCAGAGCAATCATTTGGATCTATTAGGAAGGGTGACTTCTGAGCGAGAAGCCTTCCATGTGCTCACAGATGGGTCATGGGGCAAGTAGGAGCCAGAACCAAGACGGGCAGTGCTGGGAGGAAGAGGGGCACCTTCTCCCCTTCTCCCGTGGGCAACTGCTTGCTCCAAGCAGCAGTGCTTGACTAGAAGTCGGAGCCCGGTAAATGTCAACTTAATGTTTGGCACTGTATTTGTGATGTGCATCAGGTCCCTCAAGTGGGGACGTGGGGGCAGCCCCAGGTATTCCTCAGACCTGGCACAGTGTTCAGCCGGGTATTCTTCCTGGAAGGCCAGTGCTCGACCCTTCTGTGGCCTGGTCCAGGATGAGGTATTTCACATAAATTTGTCAGTTAGGCGAGACCTGTATCTTTAAAACTTTACAACCCAATGTCGCTCGCCTTCTTAATATAATATTCTTCTAAGGTCCCCCTTGGCAGTGGCTCCTGCCTTTGGTGGTCTGTGTCAGCAATCTGTACTAAACCTGAGCTCGTGCGGATGTTGTGCATGTGCCCCTAGGAGTTCCATGGTTTTACATTTTACATCTCAGTTCTGTGATCCACTTTAAATTTTGTATGAAGTACATGTGCATGGTTTGTTCATGGACATGAAATTGTTCCAGCGCCATTTGTCAAAAAGACTCCATCAAATTCCCTCATCAAAAGTCAGTTGACCATATTGGTGTGGGTCTTCCTGGGATTTGTCTACTCTGATCTAGTCCATGTGTGTCCTTCAGTCAATATCACACTGTCTTCGTTAATGGAGCTTTACAGTGAGTCTTGAAATCTGCTAAATTGACTTGACTCCCTTCAATCTATAGATCACATTAGGTAGAATGAAACAATTATTTTGACCAGCAGTTTTTAAATAGAGCTTTAATGAGTAGAGGTCTTGGAATTAGGACACCCAACTTAAGTGATGATCCCAGCCAGTGTAATATCAGTTAACAGAGAAAGGGCAGAGTGTAGCTATGGATGAGAACTAGGGCTTGAGGGCATATTAGAGAAAACAGAAAGATTGAGGCTGAGCCAGGATCTCGGGTACATGTTGGTCCCAGTGTAGGGGACAGGGGCAGACATGAGCTCCAGGCCTTGGTGTGGGGTCAATGTCTAGGCACCTGTAAAGGCAGGAGGAGACGGTAGTTCTGCAGGGGACATGGTTAGGACACAAAGCATGGGACATCTCATGTACCATTATTTTCCATCGCCTCTCCTTGGGGAGAGGCAAAGGCAAGACTATAGAACCTGCAGAGCCGAGCTGAGCCCCAGCTGGTGCCTGGCTCCATCTTGGCCTCAGGAGAGAGAGCTCAGACCCTGAATCTCACTGGTCTGGTCTCAGGGGTCTGGAAGCCCAATGAGCCTGGGTAGTAATGGAGAAACTGGAGCCTTTGTGACAAAGGGTGACATTTTAAGCATTCCCTGCTGGTTTCCAGTGGCTGCTTAAAAGCTCAGAGTACTCCCAAAGAATTCCTTGTGAGCCAGATCTTCGTATTGCCTCAGATGGAGACTCCGTCCTTGGCAGAATTAATATTTAGTGGCAGGGGACATGGATTTTCTTTGCCAACCTGTTAGAGATTTACTAATTTGAGGTTGTTTTTGTGACCTTTCAAATGTGCCAGTCTCCTTTGCTGGTCTGAGTGTGTTGCGTTTTAGGACTGTCCTTGGGCAAAGACAAAGATGAGCAGAAAATGATTACTCATGTCCTGTAGCAAGTCGAAGGATAAAGCATCTGTGTGGCCTTTTACTTTTTCCTCAATTCCCTCCTCTTTATTCGTAGACAAGAAACATGAATAAGTGAGGCAAGGGTGTCCCCTCGGAGCATTTGCCCTGAATGAGTATTTACAATAACTAGATTTTTTCATTTGGTCAGTTTCTCCAGGAGGAAGGGGAGACTATGCTTCATCACGGGATTGGAGGAAGGGTTGAGGGTTTGTGATACTTTTTCTAATCAAAGAATTTAATTGCAATTTAATGGCAAGAGGGGAGCTATTTATTACACGGTGGTCCAATAAATACTTTCTAATAAGTTTGTCAACCATTCGAGAGGAGACTCCCTTTAAGAAAATTGAAAATCAAGGAAGGCGCTTTGAGGGAGAAACATCATTGAATTTCAGACACTGTTGCTAAGAGCAGCCTTGCTTTTCCCCTCCCCCTCCCCCTCTCCCTTGCTTTTAAAAAGCAGAAGCTTAAAAGCCTCTATTGTGTGGCCCTGGGGGGGGATATGCTAATTTGAGGCACATTTCCCATCAGAGTCTTTTTTAGGCCTGTCATAGCTGAGATATGAATGATGATAAAGGGAGGCAAAGGGGGTATTATGAGGGTTCATGGTTTGTTTTTGTGCAGGGAGAAAGGGCTAAATAGGGTGGCAGCTCCAGTCACCCGTGAAGCCCCTCGGGTCCGCGGGCTGCCCAGATCTGAGTGGGTTCTCATGAATCTGTTATGCCCGCCCCCCAGGCACTGCTCTTCATCTTTGCTGGACAGCCACATCCTACGGGGACCCCTCTGGCCCTCTTCAAGGAAGGCTGTGTGCTTCAAATTAATAAATGAGCCCAGGGTGGGGGAGTTAAGCAAGGCATTGGGCAGGGCCAGGAAGGGGAGCTGGGCTGCCCCCTCCTACACAAGGCATAGCCAAGAAAAAAAAATAAGGGTTTCGAAATGGTACTGACAATTTTTGGACGCCACGGCCACGATTGAAGGGATGGCCACGTAATGTGTTCTGTCAAAGCCGTGGCTTGCCATGGCTCAATACCGTCTAGTCGTGTTTATTTACAGTTGGCTTTCTCACTGGACAATTAGATATGTAGCTACTTTTTTATGCTTTGGCTTTTATTTTCGTAGGGCAAATTTAACCAGGATTTTTGTATTACAAGAAGACAGTATTGGACAGTTCAACAATAGGAAAAACGTATTTTCCTTCCTTCTCTGAGTGGCTGATTTTTATGCAGGAAAGTGAATTGATTTAATTCCTTGTGGGCACATTTGAGCTCTGTTAGTTTTTTAAATGTGTGAATTTCATAACTGAAGAATAATGCACGCGTTGGCAAACAGCCATTAAAACCAGCAGAAGTGCTTCCAAATTGAAATTTCACATTGGAAGCAATTTGTGTATTTGCCATGTGTGCATGTGGTCTATTCTCTGTCATACATGAAGGTGAACTGTCAGAATCTAGGAAAATGAATGTCAGTTGGATTCCAGGTTTGTGGTGATTCCTTAGTAGATACTGATGGTAATTTTCTTTGTGTGAAATAAAAATATACACTACCTTTATTGCAATATTCTCTAATGGTATACTGCTTTAAAAAGTTAAACATGGCATCTTTGTTTCCTTTGATTATAAATTCTGAGAAGTTAAATTGAGGAGCACATAATGGCATTTCTTTCACTGGACCACATGCACCACCTCAGTGGTCCTGTAAGATTATACAGCCTAGCGATGTGGCCATCTTAGTTTGGATAAGCATACTTGATGGTGTTTCCACAACAGAGAAACCGCCTAACCATGCATGGCTTTGAATGCATCCCCTTCGTTAAGCAACATGTGACTATTTATATTCGTGCGCCCTCCTTGGTTGGAAACTGGCATTAGAGCTCATTCACTGACCTGTACAAAGAAGAAACTCATGTACCTGGATGCATGCAGGTACTAAGTGATTGAGACTGTGTATATATTGATGTGTCTCTTGCTTAAATTCAGGTCTGGAGTCTTCTGTTTGAGGAGGTCTGTTCACCGATATGCAGCATTAATTTTTTTTTCAGATTGAAATCGCAGCAGATCAAGGGTATCATAGTGACGAAGCAGATCAGCCACCTGTGTTAGTGGCTGAAAGTGCCAACCGCCACTGGTTGCAAGCCCAAGACTCATCTCACACAGATCACGAGGCAATAGTTGACATATTTAGTCTGTGTGTTTAATCTCAGTAGGTGATGTACGATCAGAGTGTGTGAGAGCCACTCCGCTCGTGGCTCAGGAAGCTGGAAGCTACTGCAGACATCTCGTGGAGAGTTTCTCACATCCAGCAGTGATCATGTATTTCTCTATTTAAGAAAAATATAATATATATATCTCAAACAGAAAATGAAATGTGAAAACTGCCCATTGCAATGAGAGATGAGGATGGGGGAGGCACAGAAGTGGAAAGAGAACAATTTTAACCTTCCATTTTATTTCATTCTATATGGTTTGAATTATTATTCCCATATCTGTTATAATTTTCAAAAGTGAAGTGGGACAGGGGTTGCCAGTGTCTTCACTGAATGCCCTCACTTTGTTCCCAGATTATCAGGAGACCTGCAAACTATCTGAGGGGAGCCTGGTCTGTGGTCTTCAATTCTGACTCCAGAGTCACCTTGAAAATTTGAGTGCCTAAAAGCAAGACTTCCAGATCCTGATTTGGGACTTGTGGCATCGCAACCCTCTAGTTTTCGATGTTTTAGGGAGATCAATGATGGTAATGCTATTGACCGGAAAAGGTCTGGGACAATGATAGATTTTAAATTTTGCTCTTGAAATGGGGTCTCGCTCTACCCAGGCTGGCTCCTGCCTCAGCCTCCCAAGTAGCTCAGACTTCAGGAGTGTACCTCCATGCCTGCCTGGCCAATGGTAGCTTTAAAAAAGAATGTGTAAACCAGGCATGATGGTGCACGCCTGTAATCCCAGCACTCCAGGAAGCTGAGGCAGTAGGATGACAAGTTTAAGCCCAGCCTGGGCAACTTAGCAAGACCCTGTCTCAAAAGAAAAAATAAAAAGTGCTGGGGCTGGGGATTTAGCTCAGTGATTAGAGTGCTTGCCTTGCAAGCACAAGGCCCTGAGTTCAATCCCCGGTACCATAAAAAGGACTGGGGCTGAGCTCAGTGTGAAGGTCATGGGTTCAATCCCTGGTACCAAAAAAACAAAACAAAAATCCCCATGTAAATGATCGCTTATCTGTGCTAGTGTGTATTTCATACTTACTATATCCAGGAGCTCTTGCCACCAGTTTACTGTGTCCTCATTTAATCTTCCCAGTCACTCTAAGGTGCACACAGCTAAACACCCCATTTTGTAGAGGAGGATCTCAGGCACCGAGGACTTAAGTAACTTGCTTCTATGGTAGAGTTAGGAGCAAATCTTGAACTGCTAGTATTAGTGGAGAAATTGTGCAGACTTCCCAAAGTAGCCAAGAGAGAGAAAGAAAGAGAAAACTATCTTTGTTCCTGAGGTGCCTATTCAGATAGTCTTTCTTCTATGAGACCTTCCCCTTCCCTGGCCCTTCTCTGCCGTTCTTGCCCAGAGTTAGTCTCTGAGGTGTTCCTGTCCCCATGGGTCTAGCTGTCCTTCCGCAGTCTGTGTGAGCTTGTGGAGGCCGAGGACCAGGTCTGCACTCGTCACCCATCAACAGTAATGACAATTGCCCCTGGCTACATGCTGGACCTGTGCTGGCAAATGAATGAGATACGGGCCCAGTGTCATGGACTGTCCAGTTTGGTGCGGTTCTCTGTGATCCCAGCTGCCATGACAGGGCTCCTCGCCCAAATAAATGGGTAAAGAATCACAGAATAAGTGGGTATCTGCGTCTCTTGGCTCCCCTGTAAAAAACAGTCTCCATCTTCTTTTTATATCTATAGTACCTGGCATGTGGCTGGCTCTTGATGACTATGCATTAAGTAAACAAATAAGTGATTTAGAGTTAAAAATGTTTAGAACCGACCTTAGGTGTCCTAATAGTAAATTACAGGTATTCAGAGGAAAGAATCGGGCTTCATCACTTTCTGTGTACTTCTGACTGTGAGTCTTAATATGCTTTATCAAGCAATAAGATATCCGGATTTTCGATGGCACAGGAGGGAGAGAAGAGGATGGAAATGCCCTGGCTGAGAAGCTGCAAAGTTACCATTTGAAGCAAGTGATTCACACTGAGACCAGACAGCCTAACTGAGGCACATTAAGTATACTGATTATCTGCTTTTTATCCACAGTGATAGAAGTAATCATGAGTAGTTATTTCTGTGAAATAATTTTTCCCCTACCAAATGTATTAAGACAAGTACAAAGTTAGCAGGTTTGAAATTCCTACCTCATTTTGTTTTGAATACTTTCATTAGTGAAATATAATCCAATTACTGTTTAAAAAGAAATAAATATATCGCATAATGAAGATATGGACTGGTCAACTATTGGATGAATTACCTGTCACTTTCATCTGTGAAACTGATGAAGTAGCCGAGAAGGTTACACAGCAAAGCCTTCAAATGAGATTTTTGATATTTTAAACAAGCTAATTGTCAGGATGGCCAATTAGAAATAAGACTATTTAAATTTTCTAAATATTTTTGTTTTTCATTTTCTATCACACTGCCATGTTCAATTTATTTTTATATGTCAGTCTTTAGGATCAGATGCTTAAGAAAAGCTCCAAACTCCTGTTTGGTTTTGGGATTTGAGGAATTAGCCCAAATCAAGAGTTTGCTTTTTGTTCTGTTATCCCAAACATTAATCATTTTTGGGTTTTTTTTTTTTTCCTTTCGCAATAGGATAACAAGAACAGCTTAGACTCTTTCAATGCTTTATCATTTTAAGTGCTCAGAGACATTTCATATTCACCCAAAGCAGCCATTCGGAGCCATGGAACAAATTGCACTTTTCTGCTACAGCTATTGGTGAGCGTATCCAATCATTTGTTGCTCACGATGAAGTGTGGAGGTGTTCGCTGATTTTTTTCATTTTTATAAATACATGCATTTATTCTGATTGTACACAGGCTGTCACAGCCTTCCACTTTGATATGGTTTTCCTGAGTGGTATCTCTGCTTGGGTGCTGGGAATTGCCGTAATCCAAGGTTCTCCCCTGGGAGTGGGTGGAGCAGGTGACCATTATCCATCCATTATTCTCTGGCTGAAGCAGGTTGATGAGCTCAGTCCTGGAGCTTTATTGCCTTCATGGAAAAGCATTTCAAACCCCACTCTGGTCTCACCTATTAATCACAGCAACTACTTTTTATTGAGTGTTCTTAGGGCTTGTGCAAAACCCATGGCATGCATTAGCTTGCTTAATCCTATGGCATGGTATATCAGTGGCTTTTCATTAAAAAGATAAATTGATGCTAACAAGTATTGATTTCCAAAGATTTATGTTGTCCTCTGCGTTATGCTGTCTCAGTCCAGTTTATTTTTAAAAGGTATTTTGTAAAAATGCGTGAACATGTTCTTGCAAAGATGCAGTGTATATTTGTAGGAAAAATCATCCCTGCCTAGTATATGTATCGTAGATTTGGCACTTGGGCCTTATTCTAAACAAATACTTGTTTTGCTAACTATACATCAGATGAAAAAAGGAGCATGTGGTATCTCACTCCAAAGAGTTTCAGGAGCTTGGGAGAATCCATCCCAGGGTGCTAAGATGTCAGTAAGAGCTGACAAAAAATAAACTGACCTGCACAGTGAGCAGATGACTTCCATCAGTTGGCACAGTGGTGGAACTGGGCCTGTGCAGCCGTGCTCTTGACCCCATGTTGCTATCTTCCATATGACCACCCCTGTCGACTGGTCACTAAGGGGCCCCTGGACCTTAAAGCCAGGACAAGCTTCATAAAGCATCTTGTCTAGTCATTCATTGTCTCCCTTCCTCCCTCTTTTCCCTTCCCTACTCCTTTTTTGTGGTAGGGGATTGAACCCAGGGCCTTTGTACTGAACAACATCCTTAGCCCTTTTTATATTTTTAATTTAGAATATAAACAGATCTCACTAAGTCACTACATGGCCCAGGCTGGGCTCCAACTTGTGATCTTTCCTGCCTCGTTGCCCCAGAGCGCTGGGATTCCAGGTGCGCAGCACCACGCCCAGCTTGTCCAGTCTTCTTAAAATGGGAAAACACAGGTCTTGGATGGGAGTTGCCCAAGGCCTTGTGACTGGCAAGTGATAGAACCAAGATGAGAACCCAGAACTTCACGTTTCAGACTCCACCGTCAGGGCCAACAGTCTCAACAGTTTTCAGAGGCTCTAAGTGTTTGAACAGGGCTTGATCCCAAAGAAGTCCATTTCCTTGTGGGTACAGTAAAGCATTTCTCTGGGCGTATGTTTATAGTGAATGCTCCCCTGTTCCCTTTTCCCACCATCTATTGCACCGTGAGCATTCGCCTGCCTTGCGCTACAACATGCATAAGTTTACTTAAGAATTGTAGTCAAGCCAGTAAGGGGAGGGCATCTGTTACCCTCTCTGGCAGCCCAGACTGCTATAGAGTCATCAGGCTCACTCGCCACCCCGACTCCATGCCGCGACACAGCCCCAGCAGCGCCTGCTGGCTTCGGTCCGCAGTGACAGCTTACTGGGCCAGGCCTCTCGGGCAAGGCTGCTACAGAGCCGGCACAGACTGAGGATGCAGGCTGCCTGTTCCAAAGGTAGCGAAACAGTGCTGTTCAAGGCACAAAGCACTTCTCTTTGTTCTCTACTTTCTCTCTTGACTTGTCAGAGTGTTTTTGCTTTCTGCTTAACGTCACTCTTAAGTAAAGACTAATTGAATTTTAAATTATTTTAAAGCATTAGCATAGATCTTACTGATCATACTTATCTTGTATAGTACAGGTTTTAGATGAAAACATGAGTACTTCACACGTGGGTTTGCTGAAATTGTGTAATTTGTATTTTGTAGCTGGTACATGTGCATGTTATTCTAACCAGAACAGTGGAAATGCTGCACATAATGAACTCAAGTGTTTTGATTTTACTTCTTTTGTGGAGGGGGTGGTACTGGGGATTGAACCCAGGGCTTCACACTGAGCTACATCCCCAGCCCCTCCTTTTATTATTAGACCTAAGTCACTAAGTTGCCCAGGCAAGGCTCAAACTTGCCATCTGCCTGCCTCAACCGCCCAGAGTGCCAGGATTACAGGCCAGCATCAACACACCTGGCTTACTCTGAGAATTTTTATAGCCTGGATGTCTTGTAGTTTAACCTTGAATTTGAAAACGTGTGTCTTCCTTAAAGCAAGTCAAAGATATTGAGATCCACCAACTGGGGGCAGCCTTTCTTGGGAGGGGGGACACTGTTGAAGGCTAGGGTTAGTCCAAGGTGGGAGGTGGGTGGAGGCAGACGAGTGTCCTTGTAGCAGGGAGAGCTGCTGTCCAGAGAGACTGGCATCGATCGCCGAGAGACACGGGATGGTTAGCAAGGCTGCTCTGCAGACAAGGGTGGATAGGACTCTCCCTGGAGAAGAATCGGGAGGAGCTGTGGGGTGGGCAGGTGACATAAGGAAAGTCCCCAGCAGAACACCCAGGCCCCCCAGCTTTGTAGCTGAGCCACTGCCTCTCTGGGTGAGAGAATCTCGCAGTCCCCATGGGTTTCGGTGACATGAAAAGGAGCATTCCAGAGACAGTACCAGATCCCCGTAGCTGAGATTCAGAGCTGACAAAGAGGGGGTCGTGAGGCCGGCCCTTGTCGCCTTGACCTGCTGCGTGCTGGGGAGGCGAGTTAATTGGGAGCCCTCGCAGCAAGAGCTCATGGACGCTGAGCGTGCTCGGAGTGCCCCACGGACTGCACTCATTGTGCAGGAAGGTGGCTGTCTGTCTCCTGATGTTCGCCTGTGTGCACAGGCAGAAGCGGAAACTTTCCCTTATCCAAAGTGCTTAAAAGGGCCATCATCTGGGGCTGGGGATTTAGCTCAGTGGTTACGGTGCTTGCCTTGCAAGCACAAGGTTCTGAGTTCGATCCCCGGCACCAA